>CABHPR010138051.1:0-14766 GCA_902168415.1 Peromyscus melanophrys
TCCTTTCAAAGATTTAACAGCTGACATCCTCATATAAGACAAAAATATTTGTCTTTTATGGTCTGTATTTCTTCACTTCTGGTGATTTTTTTAGTTCCATCTATTTACCTGTTAATTTCATTTTTTCTTAACTGCTGAAGAATATTTCACTTTGTAAAAATACGATATTTTCACTATCGACTCACCACTTGATGAACATCTAAGGTATTTCCAATTTCTGCAATTTTGAAAGGGTTTACAATGAACATTGATGAGCAATTATCTCTATAGTATGATATAGACTCCTTTTTTGTAAGCTCACTGGTGGTGTAGCTGGATCTTAGAGTATATCAGTTAGCAGCTTCCTCAAGGAGTGATTTCCATAGTCTACAAATTTGCACTCCAATTAGCACCAAAAAATTGTTCCTCACATCCTCAATAGCATGAGCTGCTATTTGTTTTATTGATTTTTGTCATTGTGACTGGTGTAACACGAAGTCTCAAAATAGTTGAATTTGAATTTTTCTGATGTTGAAAGATGTCATACATTTCATCAGATGTTTCTGGGCTTTTTATGGTTCATCTTTTGAGAATTTTCTGCTTAATTTTATACACAATTTTAAAATTGCATTGTTCATTTTCTTAATTTTCATTTCTTTTAAGTTCTACATATATCCTAGATACTAACCTACTACCAGATATGTAATTGATAAAGATATTTTACCAATATGTATAGTGTCTCTCTGTATGGATACTGGTGTCCTTTGCTATACAGAATATTTTGAGCTTCAAGAAGTCCCATTTTGCCCCGTCCAGCAGGGCTTCAACGGGTTCTCGACCACCCTAAGGACGGAATGATTAGGGACAGGAGACACAAAGGAAATACACCAAGTCAAGATTTTCTGATCAAGGTGCCACTTTATTTTTCTCCAGGAGGGTTTATATAGTTCCTGCAGGGTGGGGGGAGCAAGAGGCTGTTATCTGTATAAGGTGGGGCAAGCTAGCAGGATGTTTACAGGGTGACAAGGTCAAGGGCTCTATTCAATGTCCTGTAGCTAGGCAGCCTGACTGTAAGATGATCTAGTTCCCTGTCTTATGGGGGGTCTGTATTTTTCCACTTACTAGAGGCTCTGTCCTAGTCCCTGACACCATTTTTTAACCATTGGTCTTAGTGTTTGTGCTATTAATGTATTAATTAGAAAATATTCTCAGTGCCAATGAGTTCAAGTCTATTCTACAGTTTCTCTTTTATGATATTCACTGTGTTTGGCCTTATGTTGATGTCTTTGGTCTACTTTAAGTGGAGTTTTTTCAAGGTATTTAACATGAATCTATTTGAATTCTTCTACATGCAGTCAAGCAATTTGACAGCACCACTAAAAAAGATGCTCTCTCTCCTCCAGTGTGAATTCTTTGCTTTTGTGTCAGAAATCATGGAAGTGTGTGTGGACTTATGTATAAGTCTTCAGTTCAATCCCATTGGTCAATGTGTCTGTTTTTATGACAATCATAGTGTTTTTAATACAACAGTCTGTAGTACAATTTGAAGTCCAGGATGGTGATACTTCCATTAAATTTTCGTTATTCATAGTTTTAGTTACTGTGTGCATGTGTGTTAGTTTGAATGCAATTGATCTCCATAAGCTCATAGGGAGTGGCATTATAGGAGTTGTGGTTTTGGTTGGAGGAAGTTTGCCATTGTGGGGTTGTCTTTGAGGTCCCCTATGCTCAAACTGTGTCCAGTGTCTCAGACCATTTCCTGTCACCTGCAGGTCAAGATGTAGGGTTCTCAGCTTTCTCCAGTGCATTTCTGCTTGCATGCCACCCACCATGATGATAATGGACTAAACCTCTGAAACTATAAACCATCCCAATTAAATGTATTCCTTAAGAAGAGTTGCCATGGTCATTGTGTCTTTTCAACAGACCCTAACTAAGACACTGAGTATCTGTATATGTGTCTGTGTTTTCATATGAAGCTGAATTTTTTTCTTACAAGGATTTTTATTATGGTAAGAATACCACACATTGTTAAATACATTTTTTAATCCATTTCCTTCCCATTTAATTCATGGAAAATAATCAGTTTTCATTCACACAGACATTAATAACAATCAGTTTTCATTCCTACAATTTTTTGATGTCAAAAATGTCACAAAAATGAAAGCAGAATCTACATATGCTTTTTAAATTTCTTATCAAGTAATATGTGAAAAGTCACCAATTTGTTGGATGCACCAATAAAAGGTTCTCAACTTTATAAGATTCCTGAATAGCATCTAATGATTTGGATATGCCAACCGTCTGTAACAGTTCTCATGGTAAAGTTACTTGATTTACTTCAAGGTTTTAGTATATGAGTAAAATGATTGGCTGGGATATAGTGTTTGCTAACATACATGAGGTCTTAGTATCAATGCTCAGTATTCTAAAAATAAGCAAATGAATAAAAAGACAAAATATCTATACTATAAATACATATACACATGCTATGAACATAAGTTTTGATTTCTCTGAGATAAATATGTACTCACATGTCCTACAATGAATATATTAAAGAAATGAGCACTCTGTTTTTATTTTTCTCAGAGCAACTGTCATTTCATTCATCTGTGGATCTACATCCTATAAGTCATTTCATTTCTCTCTATGCTTGCCAAAATTTGTAAGCCACCATTTTGCTTGTTTCTTACTCACTATTTTGATAAATACATAGTATCCAATTGTGATTACAATTCCTGTCTCTCCAGAGACTGGAGATTTGAACATGTTTTATGCATGTGTCTATCATCTAAATAACCTCTTCTATGAAACATGCATTCCTGACATTTAACCAATTTCTAATTTCATTTATAAATGTAGAATTTTAAATACTCTTTACATAGTCAAGTAGTCTTTCTTCCTTTGATATTTGGTTAGGAAATATTTTTCAGGTTAGTATACAAATGTAATCTAGGCTTCTTAAAAATAACTTGCAAGCCTACATCCTTAAAGGAACTCCATGGATCCATTCCACAAACCCACACAGGGCTACCATCAGCACACATTCAACCCAGCTAACACCCAAAGATCTCTCAACACAGATCCAACAAGACAGAATTTTTACAAACCCACATATCCTATCTTCATCCCTTTCCACTTCTCACTCCCAATTATCATCACTATCTCTATTAGAAAGGCCCTCCCAACCAGACAGAAAGTACGCACATCATCTCCAAAGCCCAGAGCCCATAGTCAGCCTTGCTATACAGCACTGGGACCCAGTGAGTGTTGTCGTTATAGAGTTGTAATACTTGTTGCTAGGGGACTATAACATTCTCGGGATGAAGTCCCCAAATCAGAACTGCACCTGCCTCGCTAGCACACATTGAAGTGTGCAATTTCCGACAGCAACTTTCCTCAGGGCTTGCGTTTGTCCTAGCCAGTCAGTGAAAAACAAAAGCATTTACAACAGCCTTTCCATATCTCTTTCAGAGAAATTTTTCTCCCACTGATTTTATTCTCACTTTGCACGTTCCTTTCCCCCCAGATGCAGAGCTTCAGATATCTCAGGCTGCTCTGTTCCTCTGCTAGCTGCCTTTGGAGGTAGGGGCTTTCTTTCTCCCCGAATCTGCCTCAAACTCTTAGCAGCTTTCACAGGTCATGCATTTTCTGGGGAGAAATTTGTCCCTTCTATTTCTTCAGATGTTGGTGTGGGTTTATCTATTGCCTGAGTTTTCATGGGTGTGTTTAGCTTCTTTAGGTTGGATTTTTCCTTCTAGTGCTTTCTGTAAGGCTGGGTTTGTGGACAGGTATTGATTAAATCTGGTTTTATCATGGAATATTTTGTTTACTCCGCCTATGGTGATTGAGAGTTTTTCTGGGTATAATAGTCTAGGTTGGCATCCGTGGTCTCTTAGTGTCTGCATAACATTTGTCCAGGACCTTCTAGCTTGCATAGTTTCTATTGAGAAGTCTGGTGTTATTCTGATAGGTTTGCCTTTATATGTTACTTGGTCTTTCTCCTTTGCAGCTCTTAATATTTTTTCTTTGATCTGTATGTTTAATGTTTTGATTATTATGTGGTGAGAGGACTTTCTTTTTGGGTCCAGCCTATTTGGTGTTCTGTAAGCTTCTTGTATCTTCATAGGTATTTCTTTCTTTAGGTTAGGAAAGTTTTCTTCTATGATTTTGTTGAATATATTTTCTGTGCCTTTGAGTTGGTATTCTTCTCCTTCTATCCCTATTATTCTTAGGTTTGGTCTTTTCATGGTGTCCCAGATTTCTTGGATGTTTTGTGTTACGACTTTTTTGTCTTTAGTGTTTTCTTTGACTGACGAATCTATTTTCTCTATTGTGTCTTCAGTGTCAGAGATTCTCTGTTCCATCTCTTGTATTTGGTTGGTTATGCTTGTTTCTGTAGTTCCTGTTCGTTTAGTCAGGACTTCTATTTCCAGCATTCCCTCAGCTTGTGTTTTCTTTGTTGTCTCAATTTCTTTTTTCAGATCTTGGAATGTTTCTTTCATCGGTTTAATTATTTTTTCTTGGCTTTCTTTGCTTTCTTCCAATTTTTTGTTTGTTTTTTCTTCCATTTCTTTAAGGGAATTTTTTATTTCCTCTTTAATGGAGATTTGCGTTTCCTCTTTGAGGAAATTTTTCATTTCCTCTTTAAGGGAATTTTTTATTTCCTCTTTAATGGACTTTTTCATTTCCTCTTTAAGGAAATTTTTTATTTCCTCTTTAATGGAGTTTTTCATTTCCTCTTTAAGGGAATTTTTTATTTCCTCTTTAATGGAGATTTGCGTTTCCTCTTTGAGGAAATTTTTTATTTCCTCTTTAAGGGTATTTTTTATTTCTTCTTTAAGGGCCTCTATCATCTTCTTAAAGTCATTTTTAGGATTGATTTCTTCTGTTTCTTCTGCCTTGGTATGTTCAGGACTTGTAATTGTAGGGTCAGTAGGTTCTGGTGTTGTCATATAGGTCTTTATGTTGTTGCCTGTATTTTTCTGCTGGCGTCTACTCATCTCTTTCTGTGCTCAGTGCAGATGGTGTAAGACCCTAACCCTTCAGGCTTGCACCTCCAAGCCTCAGAAATGAGAAACTTCAAGCACCAGGAAATGAGAAACTAAAAATCTGGTTCCCTGGGCAAACTGACCACCCCTGTTCTCAGTCGGTGAGGTGTATACTTACGATTCTGATGATCTGGTTCGGTGGTTAGGTGGTCTTGATAAGTTCTTTTGAGAGCTTCTTGAAATACAGGATTCAAAGACACCTCTTACTCTGTGGCTTGCTGTGTAGCTGGGTGGCTGGCCCCTGATGTCCTCCTCCTTCTCTGGCTCCTCAATCCTTCAGGTTCCAGCCAGCACCGAGGCGTCCTCCCTCGTTGCCTCTGTAGCCACAGCTGCACTGATCCCTGCCGGGGAGCCCAGTTTTGTTTGTTTTTAGAAATTTGGGATTTCCTTTTAGAAATTTGTTTTTAGAAAGGAAATCCCTTAGATTTAGAAATTTGTTTTTAGAAAGGAAATCCCATCAGATCTCCTATTTTGACTTCTATAAATGAGACCATTCTTAGTTATATTACTCAGAAAAAAGCTATAGGGCTGCAAAGATAGATAAAAGAAAGTAGATAAAGGAACCTGACACCCAGTCTGACCAGCTGAGTTTGACCTGTGTCACCCATGTGATGGCAGGAGAGAAATGACTCATGAAATTTGCTTTCTTACTTCCATGTCTATGCAGTGACATGAGATGGAGTCCACATAGGCATGCAAATAAAATTTTCACATATAATAAATGTTTAAAGAAAGAGATGAATTGTGTATACCATAATAAACAAGAAAAAACTCAAGAATCACTGGAAATAATGAAATATTTTTCAAGTTCATGATGCTTTATGAACTTTGTCATCTTCAAGGAGCAGAAGACAGGAAAAGACCACTAGTTCAATCTAGTAAATCACCTCAGTTCACAAGATGTCATCTTTAACCATCACCTAAATTAAGGTCTTCTTTGATGAGTGCATGGACAAAATGAATTCACTATCCATGCAGTAAACAAATATCCATAATTTTTAGGCATTGGTTTCATGATGTATTGTGTATCAAATAAAGTTTGCCTGAGGATCAGAGGACAGAGCCAGTCACTAGATTAAACTTTGAGGCCAGGCTGTGGTGGCACAACCTTTAATCCTAGCACTCCAGAGACACGGATCCGTCTGGATCATGATGAGTTCAAGATCACACTAGACTACATGACATTGATTCAGTCTAGTAGAGAAACAGAACCAGGCAGTGGTGGTACATACCTTTAATCCCAGCACTTGAAATCTCATGTTGCTACCAGGATTTGAGAAAAACATAGGCCATTAATCCCAGCAGTAGGAAGGAAGTGAAATGGCTGGGTGGAGAAAGGCATATAAAGTGTGAGGAGACAGGAACTAGAGCCACTTTTCAACTGTAAACTCAGAGGTATTCAGTCTGAGGATTCATGGAGATAGGGTCTCACCTATCTCGGACCAGAGGATTAAAAAGTGGTGAGAAGTTTCTCTAGTGGCTTGTTCTTTTGTCTCTCTGATCTTTCAGCATTTACCTCAATATCTGGCTACATGTTTTTATTATAAGACCATTTAGATTTAGGATTTGTGCAACATATTGGTAAGTGCTATCTATGGAGAAATGTCAGTATGGTACCACCAAACCCAAGGATTTTCCTTGAGTTCTTACTAATTCAATTTATATAATTTCTTATTTCAAGAATGCAATGCTATATTTTGACTAATCACAAGGCATATTCCCTGGCTGCTGGACCATGTCCAGCTGTCTGAATTAGAACTTCACTGTGCTTTTTACTATGATGCATTGAGAGGGGGGAGAGTAGGAGGTTAAGAGTGCACAAGACTATTCTAAAGGAAACCAGACCAGGCTCCCAAAGAGGTATTTTGGTGGAAAATGTCTGTAGAGGCAGCACAAACTCAGTGAAGGCAGATCTACGGAGATCTAGAGTTGCATGGTTTAATGATTTGAAGGAAAATGGTTCTCATAGGCTCAAATGTTTGAATATTTGTTCTACATTTGATCAAACACTTTAAGAAGGATTATGAGGTACAGTCCTGTTGAAAGAGTTGTGTCAGTGGGTGTAGGCTTTGATGTTTCATAGGTTTAATCATTCTCAGTGTCCTCCCTGTCTCCTGCTTATGGACCCAGATATGAGCTCTCAGCTGTTATGTCTCCATGCCTTTGTTCACCACCACAAACTTTAACCTGTTGCGCCCCACTCGTCCAGCAAGCAAGACACAACACCGAGCTCTTCTTCTTGCAGTTTACTCAGGCCTTTGAACAATCTTCTGACTTCTAAAAACTCCCCCTGACTTCTAAAAGTTCCCCTGGGCAAAGCCTCTCCCGGCCTTATATAGGCTCTGGGCAGCCAACCCCAGGTCGCCATGTGGGCATTGCCCAATAGGCTCAAGCATGCGTAAGCAAGCCACATCCTCTGTTATAATTGTTTACCACTGGGAGCACTCGCCGTCGGGATGGCGGAAGGCGGTAACCAGCACCACCTGTAAGGCGTGGCTACACGCAGCTCCCTACATTAACCTTCTGAAACTTTAAGCCCAATTAAATGCTTTCTTTTAGATATTGTCTTGGTCATGGGGTTTTGAATCAGTAATAAAAAAGCAACTAAGAAGGAAGGTACTACCATGGAGTGGGCTATTGCTGTGACAGGCATGACATGTTGATTTTAGAGGAATGTGAATGACTTTGGGGTTTTAAACTAGAAGATAGGTTGAATGCTATAACCAGGATTTAATAACCTATCCTAATAGCAGCTAGAAAAACATTTCAGAGAGCCATATGGAGGTTGGAGGTCCAGCCACAATGATATTTTTCTACCATTATGACACCAGCTCTCTGAAATCATAATTCCAATTTAACGTGCCTTTTATAAATTGTCTTGAGCACTGTGTTTTGTGACAGCAGTAGGAAAGCACCTAATACACATAGGCTTGATGCAAACTTCTTGTACTACCATGGAAACAAAGTACTTCTACACAAGAAGGTAAATGGAAATGTATGGCTGTGAAAATTGTACCACTTAGATGTCATTATTGCTTTTTTATTGTTTTGTTTAATGTTGCTATAGTATACCCGAGACAAGATACTCCTACAAACGAAATTATTTGTTTTTTCTCCTTTTCTTTCCTTCCTTCTGCCCATTTCTTTTCTTTCTTTCTTCTTTCCTTTTTTCCTTCCTTTCACCTCAAACTCTTCCTTCTTTTCCAGGATGCTGACCCAGCCAAATGCAAATAAAGCAACTATGAGCTCCTACTAGATGATACCCCAGCTGCTGTCCCCATCATATATATTCCCCCTCACTCTCTGGCAGGAAATTGAGGTGACTCTCAGAGGTTACTTCCACCATACTCTAGCAATTCTAGGGATTCTGTTTCCTTTGTCCCTGTAGCCTGTTGGCCAATGGGCTATGAGAGAAAGGGAGACCCCACCGCTGGCACATGCTGAACAGGAAATTCTGGAATGTATGGAGTTTGTGAGTACACAGCTCCCACAACTGGCAGAGGGTAGAGGCATCTTTACATGTACATGTGAAAACATGCCTTACATTGAGGATTATGCTCCTTTCAGAAGCCAAAGCTGTCTAATAAGTAACCCATTAACAGATGTAGGATATCTACATTCAGATTGTTCATCAGAGTTTTCCTGAAGAACACCTAATAACACAGGGTACTGCCATTGGTCTTGGTTACTGAGAAGAACACTAGGGTAAGATCCCATTGGAAAAGACAGTAAACACATTGGTTATAGGCCATCCCAACATTGTAATGACCAGGAAATTTTCTCCTTGATGGCAATCTTTTATACTACTGGAAGGTGGTTGGGAGTATTCTTTAGGGGGAAAGAATTCAACAGTCTTTCTTACTCAGCAGTGAATCTCATGAACTTATATAGTGACCATCATGGCAAGATCGAGGTTTATATATGAAATAGTGACATGAATATTATGGGGTAGCCAATCACTTTTTGCTTGGATTTAACTCCATTCCATGGGAGGAAATACATGTTTAGTACTGTATCTCTTGCCAAGGATACATGGCTGTGGGGCACAAGAATGAACACAACCCAAGAATGAATCTATTATTCTGATAAAGGTCTTAATATCCAACTGCCTTTTAATTTGCATCTTTTATCAATAGATTAATGTAGCCCTCAGATCTAATCAAAGAAATTTCTCTGTGAAGTGGATAGTGGTTAACACAGAATCTTACAACCCATCAAAATGCAAAGAATAATTGTCAGTGTAATGATCAGCCACAAATGCCAAATTAAAGATTCAATAATGGAAACAATATTGACAAAATCCGTGAAAAATCTTTTATCAGCATTGAAATGAAACGTACTGTTCTATCTCTGGAAATATGGGCAAATTTTGATATGAGAGAACATAAAGATTGCTAATAATTTTCCTTCCATTCACAATAATTGAGAATTTATCAAGACAATGAAAAATAATTGAAGACTCTGACATGAAGTATGATAGATTAAAGTCATATTCATCTAGGTTTTCTTCAGGAATAAATTAAAATCCAGGTATTTAGAATGCACTTTTTGAAGAACATATCAGAACTTGAAGTAAAATCAATCTTCATTTATGGCCCCATTCCTTGATATAATCTTCAGAACAATAGGATTTTCTGGAGTATGAATCAGTTTCTTACTTAATTTCAAGGGAACCTGAAATAGTTAAATAAATATACTGGTAAGTTAAATGAATCATCAATTTCACAGAAATCTGATAGAACCTGTGGTATTGTGTTCCCCAAAATATTGTGCACCCTAATAAACTTATCTGGGGTCAGAGAACGGAACAGCCACTAGATACAGAGGCTAGAAAATGGTGGCACTCACATCTTTAATCCTATCCTTCTGGAGGCATAGATCTCTGTGAGTTCAAGACCACACTGGAAATAGCCAGGCATGGTGACTCACGCCTTTAATCCCAAGAAGTGAGTCTTTAATCCCAGGGAGTGATGGCAGAAAGCAAAAAGATATATAAGACATGAAGACCAGAAACTAGAAGCATTTGGCTGGTTAAGCATTCAGGCTTCCAGAAGCAGTTCAGCTGAGATCCATTCTGAATGAGGACTCAGAGGCTTCCAGTCTGAGGAAACAGGATCAGCTGAGGAACTGGCGAGGTGAGGTAGCTGTGGCTTGTTCTGCTTCTCTGATCTTCCAGCGTTCACCCCAATATCTGGCCTCAGGTTTGATTTAATTAAAAGAACTTTTAAGATTCCTGCTACAAGAACTGGCATATTAAGAGCAATAGTGGCTTCTTCGTGTGTTTTTACATGGCTGTGACTCTAGCATTCCCAAGTAAAAGGGAGGTGAAACACAAGATTACAGCATGCTTAGCTACACAGCATGTTCTGTACCATCTTGAACAATATGGACTGCTTTCTGGAAAAAATAAATTTATCTTTATAAGTTAATAAATGACTTTTAACACTGTGGTGGTCTGAAAGAAAATGGATCCCAAAGGAAGTGGTACTATTAGAAGTTGTTGCCTTGTTAGAGTAGGGGTGGTCTTATAGGAAGTGTGTCACTATGGAGTTAGGCCTTGTGGTATCATATGCTCACCCCATGTCCAGTGTCTCAAGCCAATTTCTTTTGACTCTGAATTAAGATAAAGAATTCTCCAGCACCATGTCTGCCTGCAGGCCACTGTGCTCCCTGTCATGATGATAATGGACTAAACCTCTGAAAATGTAATATGTCACCTCAATAAAAATGTTTTCCTTTATAGGAGTTGCCATGATCACAATGTCTCTACATAACAATAGAAACCCAAACTAAGACAAACATCAAATGTCTTAAGTTGCTTATATGGAATATGAAAAACATGCTTCAATCTATTCCTCCTTAACAGAATATATATATATTCTGTATAAGGCCTGAGATAAAATTGTGATGGTATGTCTTCTTTATTGTTCTAAATTTTGACTGAAAAGTAGAAGTTTAAACATTGTAAAGCACATTTGTGGACACATAACAAGCACATCTTAAAAGGAAATATAAGGTTAATTTTCACTTAGTAAAACTGGAAAAAAAACCAAAAGTAGGTTTGGTACATGGTAAATACTATTGTCATACTATGACTTTGGAACAATGCATTTTCTTTCCAATTTGATACATGTGGGTTCATGATAGATGGAGGGATTTTGGGTACCACTATAGCATGCATTAATCCTCTGTATTTTTTCTGAAATTCCAAGATGGTGCTAAAAAGTGAATTTTCATTCATATTCAGTAATTTTCTTAAATGATATTGTTGTCAGTTTGTGGAAGAGAGGGTCCTCCAACAGAGTAGTAATCTGATATCAGCAGAAGAATGTGCAAACAGGTTGTCTCATAGTTGAGAAAGGTCATCTTGCAGGTAGCTAGAGTTTGTCAAAGATTGCCAGATACCTGAAGATTGCCTATCATCAAAACAGATTCACTCAAATGTATTCATGTATGGTGTAGGAAAACAGCTGACCTAAAGTCACCAAAGGGAAAATGACCACAGTATATTCTTCTTCCATGATGAAAATTTACTGAGTCATATTTTATACAAAAGTCATCAAAGTAAACTTGTTGGAAATTTCTTCATTTATGTTAATGACAACATATTCTTAAATTCTTCAGAGGAGACCTTTCAAACATGCTTCTAAATGTGACACCTTATATTAAAACTGTACACAGAAGAGGGCTGAGTATTTGTAAGACTAGACATGGTCATGGACTTCAAAGAAGCAGTATTTTCCAGAGAGAACAGGGCAGATGCACATATAAACTTATGAAGATGTGATAGCATGCAAAAGACATGTGACATGAGCAAACTCAAGCCAAAACAGTGTGTGTGTGTGGATAAGAACATCGTCCCTCCACCCATTAGCCGAGGAGCTTGGATGCTTGGAAGTTGCTATGGAAAGCAGTTTGTTTTCTTTATTAAGGCTGTGACCTTAATTAAATCAACCAGATTCCAGACCAGGTCCCACACAAAAGAGCAGTCATCTACACAAACTGGACTTGGTTGACTTAAAAATTAGAGAGAAAAATGGAGAGAGAACACATTGAGTGTGAGGTGAGGTGGGGATGGATCTGGGATAAATTGTGGTGATGATGTGAACTAAACAAAATGTATTGTATGAATTCTCCAAGAATTAATAACAATGTTTAAAAGTACACATAAAGAAATGGTTCTATTAAATAATTTTGTCAGTTTTTATTATTTAGAATAGTTTAAAATGTTTAATGTTTTTATTGAAGGATTTAATATACAAAGATCCTTCAAGGAACCATTTTAATTTTTGGAAAGAAAAAATTTAGGGGATTTAGAAAGTAGGGGATGATTTAATGAATAAAGAGAAAATAATAGTGGGAAATATATGTGGTAGTTCACAGATCATGGGGTTTGGAGGGCAGCCTGAAGATGTCATCTAGAAAACAGGAGTACATTTCACTGAGAAAATCTAGTGAAGGTTCTTGGCTTGGAAGGGACTTAATTAATAGGAACTTGAAGGATAAGAAATAATGATAAATAAAGAAGGGAAGAAACAGATGGATTTATAAGAATCTAAGTGGATGCCTGCTAGTCTAGACCTGAGTTTCTAAAACGTGAGGACAAGTGCATAAAATGGCCAAAGGATTCCTTCATACCCATGAATAATGATTTAATGCAGGAATTTTTGTCTGTGGCTAAAAATGGGAACCACTGTGGAATGTTTAAAGCCACTCCAGTTGGTGAAGAATTTGGAACACTCTGAGATCACACAGGGAACATAAGGTGATAATTACACCTCTTGGAGACAAAACATGTGTATATACATAGTTAAAATAAAACACAATTTAAAAATACGTTCTGTAATTGTAGGAGCCAGAGGGGTTGAGGGTACCAGAAGAACATGGTCCACAGAATCAACTAAACAGGATTCATAGGGGCACAGAGACTGAAGCAACACTCATGGAGCCTATGTGGTTTTGTATGAGGCCTGATGCACACATCATGCTGTGTTTGTTTAGCTTGGGGTTTTTGCAGAACTCCTAACAGTAGGAGTAGGGGTGATTCTCACTCTTTTGCCTGCTTGTGGGCCATTTCCTCTTTCTCGGTTGTCTTATCCTGTCTTGATATGAGCGTTTATGCCTAGTCTCATTGCAACTTGTTATGCCATGTTTGGTTGATATCCCTGGTAGACCTGCTCTTTTCCTGTGGGAAACAGAAGAGCAGTGGATCTGGGAGATAGGTGAGGCAGCAGGGGTGGGGGGGCAATGGGAGGATGGGAGGAAGCAGAGGAGGCTGTGGTCTGGATGTAATTTATGAGAGAAGAATAAATAAAAAGAAAATAATATTTCCATGTAAGGGATATACAAGTATGAAAATACTATAAAAAGTCTATTATTTTGTAAATGCATATATACTTGTAACAAGAAAAAAACAAATCAAATGATACTATATGTAATCATAAAAGAAATATCTTCATCCTTAACATATATGCTTAGACACAGACTAACTGTTCCAGAACTCAAGGGCCCTAGGACTCAAGCATGGCTTTATATAGATCTTTTGACAGATAAAGCATTAATTAAAGATAAATCTTTATATTCCATATATATTTCATATATATGTTATATATATCCACAAATTTATGAAAACACATATGACTATAAACCAAAAAACATGCCAAAAAATATGTTCTGCCTCACCTCTGTTTCTTCACAAGGATACAGGGAAAAGTTCTGCAGGATTTTGACAATTGCAAGCTTCAAGTTAATGAGAGCAAACCTCATACCAATGCAGTTTCTAGGACCACATCCAAAAGGCAGGTATGTATAAGGATTGATGCTATCTTTATTCTCCTTGCTGAACCTGGTGTCACAATTGAACAAGAACATAAATAATGAAACATGAAATGCACAAGAGCCGCATGTTTACAGTTTTCAACTACAGTCCTCAGCCAGAATCATACAGGGCACTTCAGTGGGTTCACTATTGCAATCAGGGTGAGTTAAATCATTATGAGATTTGGAAGTGAAAGTTCTTTCCTCAACTTTATGGTAAAGGAGCTCCTGAAGTTAATAAGATGATGAGTGGTTAATGATCATTGAAACCAAATGTGTCTTCAAAGTTTAAAATATTAAGGATATCATGGGTTCCTGGTGTGGACACATCACAAAGTAAAAGTGAAAGAGATAGAAGGAATTTCCCTGACTTTTAAGTTGGGGCTTTGTTCATTGGGGAAGGAGGAGATGTATGTTACAAATGAACTGTTTCTATTCCATTCTCTCTTCAGCATCCTCTTGTTTCTTCCTTTCCTTGTTTCAGTCTACTCATCCTAATCTATTTCCTCTCCAGCCTCCTTTCCCTCATTAAGTCCCTTTCACAAAATCTTTGTCTCTCTCTCCTCCAAGAGTCATCAACTGAAGTGGTTTGCAAGGACACATGCTGCTTTTCTACTCTGTTTTCTCTGAGTTTTGTCTCTATTTCCTCCATTGGGGGAAAAAAACTACTAAAAGTACAGACCTATGTCCAATTAAAATTTGATTTCTCACAAGATTATTTAAATAAAAATGGCGATTCTGGAAATATTCTAGAAGACTAATAATCATCTGTCCTCTGAGTTACTAAGTATCAGGGAATATTAAGAAATAATTTCTAAGCTATTATATCGAACAGCATTGGAGTCCAGTGAGAGTTGTACCGATATGTGTGTGCAAGCTGAAGTTGGTGGACTTCTGTTGGGGAAAATTTTCCACACAC
>CABHPR010138051.1:14866-26527 GCA_902168415.1 Peromyscus melanophrys
TGGACTTCTGTTGGGGAAAATTTTCCACACACCCCCCCCCCCCCCCCGCCCACATACACATAGATGAGAAACATTAGCATTCTTCTATAGACATCTTATATACTGGATTTGATTATAACCTCAGTATTTTTTAACTTTGCATTCCTCCTTCCTGGTCTAGTTGCTGATGCCCAATGAGTCTATAGTATCGGACTGAAAGCTGGACCAACAATAGAAAGGAACAATGGATAATGACTGCATTTGTAGCCACTGAACTAAAGGAGGTGGAAGTGGTGGCTATGTAGAGGGACATAGGATTCACCTAACCAGAAAACAGGAGTTAGGTGACCCATTCTCTTCCTTTAATAAGCACTGTACATAGACCATCTGCCAACACCAGAGACACATGGCTAAGAATACAAGGTTTTAGACATCAAGAAAGTCATGAAAGAGGCTACTATTTGTCTAAATTCTTGGGCTTCTATTTCAACTGCATCTATCTTAAAATATCATTTTTACATGAGTAGCATGATATGGATTGGACGGGTTATTTATAGGAATATATATCCACACATTTGTATGTGAGCACCTAAATAACACCTAAACAACAATTTGTGAGAAAAAAAAAGGGCCATGCACTTGAAGAAGTGTGAGGAGGGATCTATAGGAGAATTTTGAGGGAAAAAAGTGACTGAAGAAATGTTATTCCAAATAATAATCTTGAAACTTAAAAAAATAAAATAAAATATGATCCTGCATTTTTATTAGTAGGGCAACAATGGCAACATAGCAATTATTTCCATGCTGCATACAATTTCCACAAACTGCTTATTACTTTCCACTCACAGAATACCCTGGTTCAGATTCAAGAAGGATGAAAATATCAACTTTCTAATCAGACTTGACTTTGGAGGAGTCACCCACTGGATGAGTGTGATGGAGTTTCCTTCACAAGATAGACAGAAACAAGACGAAGAGGACTTGTATTAGCATTCATCCTCAGTGGCACAGCTTGACCCATCATACAGCAGGCTTTCTGCACCTCTACCCGCACCAATGTCTAATACAATGGATTTGTATAATTTAGAAATTATTCCTATATTTGAGGATGTGTCCAGAGATCTTGTGACAATATGGATAGCATCAAAGAATTATAAACTTAAAAAATTAAGTAAGATAAATGATTTTCTAATCATGGTAATTGTACTTGCTCTCTTTGACACACATCTCACACACACACACACACACACACACACTCACACTCTCACAAGCCTGTGTCATAAAATAGCATTTATAAGTTACAGAAAGTAATCAGCAATTATAAGAACAGGAGGAAACTGATGTTTTTCTAATTTCTAAATACCTACACACACTTCAAAATATGTTGAATGATGTCATTATATTACTGGAAATTCTATTAAGGTTTTGTGGTAGTTTGAATGAAAAAGGCCCCATAGGCTCATAGGAACTGGTACTATTGGAAGTGTGACTTTTTGTGGTAAGTTGTCACTAGTGGTGGGCTTTGAGGTCTCAGAAGCTCAAGCCAAGCCTGGTGGCACAGTCTTCACTTACTTCTGCCTGCCGATCTGGATGTAGAACTCTCAGCTCCTTCTCCAGCCCCATGTCTGTCTGCATGCTGCCACGCTTCCTGCCATGATGATAATGGACTACAACTCTGACCTGTAAGCCATCCCCAAATAAATGTTTTCCTTTCTAAGAGTTGCCAGGGTCATAGTTTCTCTTCACAGCATTAAAAACCCTAACTAAGTCAGATTTAAGACTCTAAAATAATATTACAAAATTCAGAACTGTCATTATTTGATCAACTAAAATGTATGTAGTTTTTATAATAATTATCATTGTTTACTACTGATATTATAAAGTCAAATATACATGCCAGGTAATATAAATTCATATTTATGTGATTACATTAATAGACATCTTAAGATACTTAAATAAGTCAGCTTCTCTGTATCGTCTCCTTCTCATGGTTCTTGTACCTTTCAGGATGGAACTCTTCAGGCTCTGGCCAGTATTTTGGATCTTGGTGAAGAAGAAAAATAGGTATGACCACCATGGTCCCTTTGGGAATGAACACACCATTGATTTCAGCATCTTTCTTACTGAGTCTGTTAATCCTGCCAATAACTGGATATAATCTCATAGTTTCATTCACCACCATGTCTAGATATTCCATCTCTGCCAGAGCTTCATAAGTGGCAGGTACCTGGTAAGATTTAAAAGAAAGATTCTGCTGATTTGAGATTCAAAACTAACTTTCATGTCAGTCTATTCAGAACTATTAAGGTTTTAGGAACTCAACATTCAACCCAAGTTAATGATTGGATTTACAATTGAAAAGTCCTATTCACCACAGTCATGTGTAGACATACTAAAGATCCACAGAAATACATGGTGAAGTGAATATGGAAGAACATTCACATAAGCTTACACTTAGGTCCCAAATCTTCAGTTTTCCTTTGTACTGTTTTCCTTTTAAGTAGTAATGAATGGCATATTATGTCAATCTCATTCAACATAAATCAGCTGTTGAGGTTGTGAAAACTTAATATAGGGAGGCCACATGTCCAGACTGAGGAAATATAAAGTGGGGAACATTAAATTCCTTTTTCAAATTCCATATCAATCCTTTCAGAGGACAACTCACAGTGTTTAAATTCTATGACTAAATTTAATATTACTATAGATATTCAATTTGAAGATAAATGCCATATTAAACAGGAATAGTATATGAAATTACAGTGATTAACTTCAGTAGGATCTTTTCCCTTTGAAACTTATTATGGTAAAATAGTGTGAAAATGGAGATGAATTGAGCAAAATCTTTATGTTCTAGTGAGAGGTCCATTCAGCTCCATGCTCAGTTTCTAAAAGAAACAGTCCCTTGTCCCTCATATGCTGTTCAAATAAATCTTTAACTTTCAACATCACAGGCTAGAGTCACCTGAGAAAGAGGTCTAAATGGAAAGATTAGGGATTGCTACTTTAAATTGGTTTGCGCATATATCTGGGAGTTTTTCCTGACTATTCATTAATGTAGCAGGGTCCAGCCATTTGTAGATAGTACTATTTCCTGAGTGGATGACCTTGGGATGCATGAAAACATCTAGATAAGGATAGGTCAGTGAGTGGGCCAGTGATCAGTCAGCATCCTCCATAGTCCCTGCTGTGCTTCTTTGGCTGTGAGTGAGTACCTTGGTCAAAAGCAGTGCTGTGTAGAGTTGCATGCAGTCCTGAAAACAAGTTCCTGTCTTGAGTTCCTGCATTGACTTTCCTCAGTGATAGACTTTTATGTGAAAATGTAAGCTGAAGTAAATTCTTTCCTCCCCATAGTTATTTTGGGTGATAGCATTTGTCACATTGACAGAATGAAACAGGAAGACAGAGTGAGTATGAGGTCTGAAGATTCTTTGCTTGTACCTCATTGATAACCCAGCCAGTCCCAGAGTTCAGGTATCTCACACCCCATTGTGTCCATTTTGGGTGTAGATGAGAAGATAACTTATATGATGTGTTGTCTCACATTGTGGGACACTGATGTCACCATAATATACAGGTGACATATTTAAGTTAGAATATTTAAGTTAGAAGCTACCATGATGTGATTTCTTTGAGTCTAATTATGTGATTAGAGAGAGGCGTAAAGAGAAGAACAGCTGAATCAGCCTGCCTAGCCAAAACCAGGTGATGCTCCATTGATAACAGTCATGCCAAAGCATTTCCAGTAATAATAATACAGCTGTCAGGTCGATTGTTTAAGTGCTAGGGGGATGCCTCAGTGGTTAAGAGCACTGTTTGCTCTTACAGAGGACCCAAGGACAGTTCCCAGTACCCACATGGTGAGCACATTTCGTGGAAGTCTAATTACAGGGAATCTGAGGCCCTCTTCTGGCTTCCTCATGTTTCAGATATGCACATGGTACACAGATATACATGCAGGCAAAACACCCATATAAGTTTAAAGAAGACACTTGACTGCCACTTGCTTATCCTTAAAAATCTAAAGAGATTTTATGCATGTGTTTGGACTGTGTCATTGTAGTTAGAGAGAATGTTTATTACAGGGTCAGTACAGAATTGCTGAGGTTAGTTTTTCTCTACACATAATTTTTTCTTTGTTTTAGATTTGCATAGGTTATTGCTCAAAGAATCATTTCTTACTGTATTTACTATAATTCTAAATGCAAGTGTGGAAGGAGTGTTTCTTGTTGAGGTTTGACATTTTCCCTGTGGCTCCCAGCACCATCCACTCACCTTATTGGGCAGGACGGCATCAATCTCTTCCTGCAGTTTCTTCTGAACATGGGAGTGAGTCGCCAGTAAATACGTAATAAAGGAAAGAGCCGTGCTTGTTGTCTCATAGCCAGCAAAAATAAATGTGATTGATTGGGCCAGGATCTCCACATCAGAAAGAGCTGAAATGAAATTAGACATTTTATGTCAGTGATCAAGGCTGGTGCCTACACAGAGCCGTCACCTGCTTCGATCTACCATCTTTGACACAGGAAGGCACACTGCACTGTATTGACAATGGTGTACTGCCTGCAAGATATGCAAGGGCAATGGTGGCACAGTGCGTGTGGGAGTAACCAACCAATGACTGATTTGACTTACGACCTACTCCATGAGATGGAACCAAGACTTGGCTCTGCTTAGGTGACCAAGAACCTGAGACTAGATCTCCCAGAGGCCAAAGGCAAAACCAAATAATACTGGTGTAAAAAAAAAGTAGGGATAAAATGACTCCTAATGATATTCTGCTGTAATTATTGATAAGTGCCTTGCTCAGCCATCATCAGAGAAGCTTCCTCCTGCATCATATGGGAACAAATATCCAGAACCACAACATTGTATTAGGCAGAGAGTGAGAGCCTTTGAAATATTCAGTCCTAAATGGGATTTCTCTACCAAATCCCTCTCCTCAGATCCCAGAGACACCCACAGAAGAGTCAGGAAGAAAGTAGTAGCCAGTTGGGCTGAGAATACCAAAAATACCAAGAATGCAGGGCACTCCAAATCAACATGATGAAATGTCATATGAATTCACAGAGACTGAGAAAGCATGCATAAGGCCTGCACAGGTCTCTAGAAGGTCCTCTGTGTATATATTGTGGCTCCCAGTTCAGTATTTTTATGGGATTTCTGAGTGTGCAAAAGAATGGGTCTCTGATTCTTGTATTTTCCCTGTACTATTTTTCTTCTGTTAGTTTTTCTTCCCTAACATTGATATGTTAGTTTTAGTTTTATCTTTTTAAATTTCATTTTGTTACATTAAAAAAAAAATGAATGAACAAATGAAAACCTGTCCACTGGGAAAAATGTTAACAACTATATCCTTTATATGTGTTGGGAGAAGGAAAATCAGTTTTTTCCAAGTGGAGTGGCACACGGAATGTCAACCACTCCAGGACATGCCTCATGTTCAGGCGTGGTTTCCCATCATATTAATGAACTCCACAGTGTGTGTGTGTGTGTGTGTGTGTGTGTGTGTGTGTGTGTGTGTGTGTGTGTGTGTACTTTAATTTGGTTACAGTTTGGTGTTTGTTTGTTTGTTTTTGGTTTTGTTTTGTTTTGTTTCCTTGATTATGGGTGATTTTCCTGTTGTATTGGACTTTTGTTTGCTTTTGAGAAAGAACTTAAAGTTCAGTGTGTGGTATTTTCAGAAGGCCTATGGGCAGGGGAAGAACATGATCAAAATATATTTAAATGTAAAAATTTTTTAATAATAGAAAATAACAAAAAAATTGGGCATTGACTTCAAATGTAGGATTAACGATGAAATTAATTAATTAAAAATTTCAAAACACACGTTGTAGTATGAATGTATGAAAAGAAGGATTACTCTGAAGTACTAAACCCAGTCACCATGAGTAAAATAATGAAGAGGAAACATATCATAAACACTGTATTTTTTTCTTTGTAGCTGGAAAGTTTCTCTGGTCCTGCCAGGCACCCACAGTCCCATGGCCCACTTATAAAATAATCACTCAGAACCATATGGCCATTAGCTGAGGCTTATTACTGACTAGCTCTTACACTTAATTTAACCCATAATTCTTATTTATGTTTAGCCACATGGCTTGGTACCTTTTCTCTGTTCTGACTTATCATCATGCTTCTTTCCTCTGTATCTGGCTGGCGACTCCTGACTCAGCCTTCTTCCCAGAATTCTCCTTGTCTGCTTATCCTGCCTATACTTCCAGCCTGGCTACTGGCCAATCAGTGTTTTATTTATCAACCAATCAGAGCAGCACATATTCACAGCATACAGAATGACATTCCACAGTACTTCCCTTTCTGTCTATTCAAAAAGGATGGTTTTAACTTTTTTTAAGATTTATTTATTTATTAAATTTAATTTTACATATTAGCCATGGATTCCCTTGTTATCCCCCCTCCGACCCCCCCCACTCCCCCCCAACCCACCCCCCATTCCCATCTCCTCCAGGATTGAGTTCAACCTGGTAGATTAAGTTGAGGCAGGTCCAGTCCCCTCCTCCCTTCACCCAGGCTGAGCCAAGTATCCCTGTATAAACCCCAGGTTCCAAACAGCCAGCTCATGCACTGAGGACAGGTCCCAGTCCCACTGCCTGGATGCCTCCCAAACAGTTCAAGCTAATCAACTGTCTCACTTATCCAGAGGGCCTGATCCAGTTGGGGGCTCCAAATATAGGATAGATGGAATATTTTCTTTAATTTTGCCAAATACAAATAGACTAGATATTGTAACCGTCTAGTTAGTGAGTCTAAAGTTTCATATCTAATTTATCTTTTATCATGACTAAGGAAAAATGTAATTATAATTATCTAGTCTTAAACTACATCAGAGACTTCAGAAGGACATAATATTATCTAAGTAAAGAAGAAATGCATTGTAATCAATTTCCAAAAATCTCGACTGACAGAGACAGCTCCCTGTCTGGACAATCATCTAAAGTTCCTCTTTGGAGTGTCTGAAGATTATGTACCTAATTTAAATATATCTATGTATACCTAGAAAACTTAACTAACATGACTGCAAGTTTGACTATCATAGAAGACTAATTATTAATCTGTATTTCTTAATTATCTATTACAATTTAAGTGAGTTATATAAACATAATACCTTAAACAAGAGTAGAAATTATATACATATATAATATATATATATAGTATAACTAATTTAACTTTAAACTTGTAATAAACTAAAATCTATAGCAATGTAAAACATTTTTAAACAAGTTGTTGCTCTTTAAGTTTAGGTTTTATAATCTACTCTTTTATCCTATTATATCTATATTATTCCTTTTTTTCCTTTAGAAAGATGTTGCATTTATAATCAACCCTTTTTAAATAAAAAATTTATAAACAATACTTTGGGAATTTGGGTGTAGCTTCTCATACTAGTTTCTGCTGGTTGAGGGCAGTGACAATCTTATGGGGATCCTGAGAAAATTAAGAATTATGGACAAGTCCTGACTGGAGTAGTTTTTGGGGCTACATTGTCTGAGCCAATTGTCTTGAAGCTTATCTGGATGTTGGAACATCTGGAGACCTCTCAGAGGGTCACCCTTAATCAAACCATATAAGCCTGGTTTTCATCTTCTGTGGAAACAAAAGCAGAATTTCCTTTCCAAAGCAATATATCCTTAGACATAAAATTTGAAGTCAAGATGTATTTAAAACATACATATTGGTTTAATTTAGCAGCCTTTACAATCAAATGTCTCTCTGCAGTTAAAAATCCAAAAGACAATATAATCCAGACTCTCTGTGTGATTTCCATCTTTACGTGTCTTATTTTTTATATTACTTTTACTTTCTCTTTAAAGACTTTATTTTTGAAAACTTTCTATTTTTTATATAACAAGTCTATATTCCTTTTCCTCTTTGTTCCAAGACTATGTATACTTTTACACACATTGTAAACCATTTAGAGGTTTATTTCATCTAAATATGCCTTATTGTGAATCTATTGCTTTAAACTGCAGTGGCTAGTAATGAAGCAGAAGCCTTGGCTGCTGACTCTACCCACATTAGCTTCCCAATATGGTTGTGGTAATTCACTGCCAGCTCTGGGAGCCATGCTCTCTGCTGACTGTGGGAGGCAGTGGGTCTGTGTCTCTATCCAGCAGTAGCATGTAGCCCAGAAACCTTTTTTTTTAATACTAGTAAAAGCTAAATCTACCATGCAGTGCACTGCGCAGCTTGGAGACACCACTGTGTACTGCAACTAGAACCCACCATGCTGCAGGTCCAGCCCACGTGTGGTTGCTAACCCGCCATACTGTGGCTCATGGCTTGCCTGAGACACAACTAGGAAGCTGTTTTTAGCTCCGTTTTAGAATCTCCTATTAAGTTCTCTCAGGTTTTAAGTGGAAACACTTGCCACCATGTCTGGGCCCACCATTTGTAGCTGAAAGATTTTCTGTGTCCCACCTGGCCTGGGGTCAGGACAAATCTCTCTCACCCGCCAGATACACAGCAATTTGGACCCAAATAAACACACACAGGCTAATATTATTTTTAAACTATGGCCATGGCAGGCTTCTTATTATCTAGTTCTTATATCTTAAATTAACCCATTTCTATAAATCCATACTTTGCCATGTGCCTCGTGGCTTACCAGTAGCTTTACATCTTGTTTCTTCTGACAGTGGCTATCAGCCTCTCCTCCACTCTCTTTCCTTCTCTCCTATCTCTCTAGTTAGAATTATCTGCCTGAACTTTTTCTGACAAACCACTGGCCAAACAGCTTTATTTATCAACCAATCAGAGCAATACATATTCACAGCATACAGAAGGACATCCCACAGCATTTCTTCTTTAACGTGCTATGTTACTGTGAAAGGAAGAATAAATTCCCACAGTCCCTCAAACTAGTGAACACACTTCCAATTATGAACCACAGTGAAAGTTGGTATTTCAACACTGTACTTCATGACTGAATGCTCTGGAAACAGATTTGCAATTAGAGGTTCTGATTCAGTGGTCCTGCCTGAGGCTGATAATCAGCATTTGACTGAGGTAGGTGACCCACACATCACTGAAGACTCTTGGAGTGAAAAAAAATCAATGCTCATAACAGACCTTCAGATTTTTAAAGGTTTTAATCAAAATATAATTATTTAATTTTTCTCTTTCTCTCCTCCCTCCTAAACTCCTAAGCTACATCTCCACTCACTCTCAAATTTAGGACCTCTTCTTTAACCAATTTATTACATACACAAATAAATAATCATAAATACAACCCGCTGAGTCTGTTCATTTTTCCAATTTATACTTGTTTCTGGGTTGGCCATTTAGTATTGGATAAACAATTAGTCACTCATTCCTTGGGAAGACTAATTATCTCTCTCGGATGACCTGAACTACCTGGAGCTTTTCATCTAAGGATGGGTTCTCATGATATTTTTCCATCCATGTTGGAATGTCAACTGTTGTTGGGCCAATTTAGGTCTTGGTTTGGCAGCCATGTTGATATTTCAGGGTTGTAGTTTTCCTGTCATAAATGGAAGGTACAAAAACCTTGATATTTTCTGTATGAACATACTCCATGATTTTAAAGAGTTCCTCAGGCCGCTTCATATAACATAGCCTGTCTGTGTCTTTTTGTAATTTAGTAGGAAACCTTTTCTGCTGGAATGACACCTTTACATTTCAAGAACAAGCCCTGTACTCTGTGCAACCCCTTTAGACCCTGCATTATACTTAGTTACGTTTATGGGACTCCGTGTCTTTGGAATTCTGGGAGTCCATCATCAGCTGAAGGAAATCCACTCGGTGCTGAAAGGAGAAAGAAATTTCAAAAGCAGAAAGTGGATTGGCATGCAAAAAATAAGTATGAAAAAAAGAAGTTAAACTTTCTTGGGCAGAAGTGGCTTATTTAAGAATTCAACTAATGTAAGCCTGAATCACTAGTGACACAAAACTCTGACCCACAGATTTTGGGGAACAAAAATTTACCATGAGCCCGGTAGTGATGGCACACACCTTTAATCCCAGCAGTTGGTAAGCAGGTGGATCTTTGAGTTTTGAGTACAGCCTGGTCTATAAAATAATTTCCATAACAGCCAGAGCTAGCCAGAGAAACACTGTCATGAAAAAATATCTTTTAAAAAATAAGTCTATCATGACCTAGTATCATGCTGCCACGTTCAACACCATTTCTCATGGCTTTCCCTCATTCTAAGCATCTGTAGTTGTTGACAACAGACTCCTGTCTGGATGGTTGGCAGTTTCTTCTCCTTTCACTTGTGCTTGTTTATAAATAAGGCCTACACATCAATATCTCATTTCCTTGACATATTGTTAACCAATATCTCATACTCATCACCTGTTGTACTGGAACTCATTGCTTGGTTTTATGTGATTGCCTCCTGTCTTAGTTAGGGTTGCCATTGCTGTGAGGAGACACCATGACCATGACAACTCTCATAAAAGAAAACATTTAACTCTGGAGGCTTGCTTACAGTTCAGAGACTTAGTTCATTATCATCATGGCAGGAAGCAAGGCAGCATACAAGCAGACATGGTGCTAGAGGGATAGCTGAGAATTCTTATACCTTGACAGGTACCTAGAAGTGAGTTGAGACACTGGGCATGGCTTAAGCATATATGAAACCTCAAAGCCTGCCTCCACAGTGACACGCTTCCTCCAACAAGGCCATACCTACTCCAACAAAGCCACAACTCTTAATAGTGACACTCCCTTAGGGAGCCATTTTTTTTCAAACAACCACAACTACAAATGCTCCAAACCCCAGAATACTAGCAAATAAGCAGTGGCACCACCTCAGACATGATGCTGACTCCCTGACAGCCTTCTGTCAGCATTTTTTCTGCCAACATCCTAGCCTTAGTCCAGCATTTAAGCTGTATTAGGAAAAACTGGGTTATATATGTGACAGTCTCAATGCTCAAAGAAATTGCTGAAGTCCTAGGCAGGATACAACTCAAATTGAAAAGACCAAATTCATTAAATATCTTAATAGGGCTTTCTATAAGGAATGTTTATTTTTTGACATCATTGCCTTAAAATTACAATAAATTGTGTCATATTTTTACCTCTTGGGTTTCTTCATGTCTATCTTTTTTGATCTTTTCCATAAATTTCTTAAAAAATGATGTAGCATCACTTGGAAACACACAAATGTTTAGTTTGTTATATACTATGGAAAGGAATGGAAAGAGTGCTGTAGAGAAAAGCAAAAAAAAATGATGAAATTGCAGATTTAAGCTTTTTACAGTTATTTTATTCACCAGTGACAAACTTTAAATAAACTAAGTGAAATATTTAAAAAAACAGAATAATTGTGGTAGTAATTAGTATAATTATAACATATAGAAAGTATGTCACACCTAAAATTAACTGAATTTTAAATAGAAATGCAAAAAGGAGAGTTCATCTCCAGGAATATTCAGTGTGAAATTTTATGAAATATCTAACAAATAATTATTACCAGTTCTTCACAGGCATTTCTAAAACTTACAAAACTAGGAGAATGTGGAGAATTGAATCGAAAGCTTCTACTGCCATTATTTAAAATCAGAATAAATTTTGCAACGAAATCCTATGTAGAAATGTGACTTAAAAATACCAAAGGGGACCCCAGACCCCTTCCCTGGGCGCCAGCCACCCCTGGGAAGACCTGCTCACCTTGGCCCCAGATTCTGGCCAGC
>CABHPR010138052.1:4278-39918 GCA_902168415.1 Peromyscus melanophrys
GGTAGAGGTAAGAACTCTAGTGGCTGGCTGCTCTGCTTCTCTGATCTTTCGGCTTTCACCCCCTAATGTCTGACTCCGGATTTTTATTATTAAGACCAATTAAGGGGGCTGGAGAGATGGCTCAGAGGTTAAGAGCACTGACTGCTCTTCCAGAGGTCCTGAGTTCAATTCCCAGCAACCACATGGTGGCTCACAACCATCTGTAATGAGATCTGGTGCCCTCTTCTGGCCTGCAGTCATACATACTGTATACATAATAAATAAATAAATCTTTTAAAAAAAAAAAAAAAAGACCAATTAAGATTAGTGCTACAGAGTGGTAAGTTTTAGGCCTTCCTGAAGGCCTCTCCGCCATCGCAGCAAACCGAATCAGACTGAATCAGGAAAAGCCCACGTTTAATGGGTGAAGCACTCCCAGGCAATTCCCCAGCTCCATGGAGAGGAGAAGGGGATGAGACCCACGAGTATGTTTTCTGGGATGCCGCTTATATACTCCCTGTGGGAGTCATCCTGAGCCTCTCTGGGGGAGGAGCTGTGTTTGGCCTGCTCTGAAGGGGGCGGGTCCAGAGAAAGAGATAGGGAGGGGAGCTGAGGTGGATCTTCCACCAGACTCCTTCCTCACACACAGCACTATGGTTTGTTTTGTTTTTGTATCTACTATGGGCTTTCTAGAGCTCACACTGAAAAATATTTTATATTTCCTAGGCTTCACGACATAGTAGATAAGGTGCTACGACTTTTGCCATTATGATATGATGTTGTTTTAGAACAGGTATAAAAAACGCACGCAACAATCTGCTATTCAAAAAAGCCACAGGGCTGTTCAGGGGACATGTCTTTCTGTGCTGGATGGGTAGGATAACGAAGCTGTGAGGAACTCTATAGGACCATCAACATAATCTGCCTTCACAGGGATGCCGACTTCCTGGATGGCTCATCCAGCAAAAATCTGAAAGTTCATAAAAACATTTGCTAAAGCCCATGGAGAGAAACTTCTTTAATTTGGACTGACTATATGCTAGAGCAAAAGATAAAAAATTTAAATATAAACAGTCCTGCTGTGACTCTGCAAGATAATATTTTAATTCTCCTGTTCTTGCGAAAACTTTCCTATGTTTTGTTCCTCGTGAACTTTTTGCATTAATTTTCAGTTTTAAAAAATATTAAGATATTTGTTTTGATTACTAAGCCTTTAGCATACCATAGAAGTGACCACTTACTTCACCGGACTTACCACATACCTGGCTCTAACAAGAAGGAAACAGCTCATATACAGCTTCGAGACAACAACACTCGACACTGGAGCCATCTTGCCCACACCCATTAACAACCCAAGGCCGCACAGCGTTCAGAGAGAAAAGGCAAATGTGCCTGTCAAGTACTGTCAAGCAGAAGCCACCCCGCCCTGCCCCCTTCTTACCTCTCTGTGCCAAATGGGATTGGTGGTGTTGCTGATGATAGTGGACCTTCTCTCCTGGCCGTGGTGGGCACACATAGGGAAACTGCTCTTCTTCCCTGGCTGAATGGACATCTTAAGATAAGGGTCAGGATTGAAGAACATCCCTTTCTTGAGCCCAACTGCCCTGAGATCTTTAAAGAAAGAGAGAGGGGGGAGGAGAGGGGGGAGTGGGAGAGAAGAAAGGCAGTAGGTGGGGAAGGTACAGAAGAGAGGAGGAAGGATCCAGACATCCCAGTTAGCACAAGACTCAGGCGTTCTTAACTACTCCAACGTTCTAACCAGAAAGGGGCCAGTCACACAGAGCATTTAGTCCCACTCTGCGCACACAGAGAATGACAAGCAGGTCACGGAAGGAATTCCAGCTGGGACAATCTCCAAGGTGGCCAAATTAAAGCCAGCCCCTTTTCATTACTTCATGCCCCTGCACCTGGAACTCTTTCAGGCCATGTGCCTGTGGGTCCTCATCATCTTTTTCATGGTGCAGTGTGGTTGGTCAGCCAGAATGTAAGACAACCTCTGTATAGAAATTCTCAATAATCAATCTCCACAAATATGTCCTTTCATAAAAAAGACCCACATACATAAAATTACATATATCTATACTATATATATATGTATGCATGTATGTATGTATAAGTTTGAACCAAGTTCAACTTGAGATCAAAATTTAAAGCACACATTCATTTGTATTACATCTTAAATGTCATACATATTTTATATGGAGTCCAATATGTGAATGCAATTATTTTAAATAATTCTTCAGTGATTTTTTCCATAACCTATAAAGTAATTTAAATATTCAGTGAATATAACTTATAACTTACCTTATTTTTACAATATGTTTTACATGAGATGAGCTGCTAAAAGTCTCAGCTGAAATCTGCTCAGCGAGGAGACATTTAAATTGTCAGGCTAACCGGTACACAAATGTCTAGAACTAAAGCTGGCTTAGCTGGGCCCACAACACCTTTTGGAGGCTGTTGTGGTATTAATTAAGCAGTAGGATTAATGGAACTCTGGAGCTAAACCATCTTGAAAGCTGTGGAAGAGACTGCATTTTTATATGATTCAGATCAATATGGAGGTCTTAAACACTCCAGCTTAGAAAGCGATTATGCACAGAGAGACCCTTGTTTTGGCTAGATCAGCAGGGAAGGAGATGCAGTGTCATGGCTCCGAATTAGAGGAGGTCAATAGGGGTCACTCAGGCCTTGGGTTTTTATGTATTCGCAGAGCTCACTCTCTGGGAAAGATGGCCTGGTCCATAAGAACTCATGGCCTAGATACATGTGATGAAGACAGACCGGGGCTGTCTGATGACACACAGCAGCGGAAGAGATAGGGTAATATGTCAGCAAATATGGAGCCAGTCAACAGCAAGGCCTCATGTTAGCAAGGCTGCATGAGATGTAGATTGATTGCTGACCTAGAAATCAACAGGAGAGGAAAGGGATAAGTAGGGATGAGTCAGACACTCTGAGAAGCTGCTGTCATTATCCCAGGACCCCACTGTTGACACTTCATAGACTGTGCTCATCGACTATGCAGTCATTATTAAATGCAGATTTTCATTCGGCTGTTCACCAACTGCATGTTTTCTCTGTTGGTGTAAAGTAGCCTCGAGGAGAAAACGCAGCTCACACACTCATTTTCTTTCCCTTCTTGAGTATTCCTGCCTCAGACTCAAGACAGATTGATAGCCTCTAGATATTAAGTTTACTTCCAAGCAGGGGATTTCCTTGAAGTAGATGCAGAGTAACGTGGATAGAAACAGCTGCTACAAAGCCTGACAGAACCAATTCATTCACAGACAAGCACTCCTTTGAACACAGAAGCATTCCACCAGCAGATCACCGTCACCGTGATAAAGGCTGTCAACGTCAGATAACCCTGACGCCAACTCTTCCACAGCGAGACGCTGCAGAGATGAATGCATCTTCATTAATACAGGTGACAAACTGCCAATTATTTGTAATCTGTTGACTGGGCTCCCTTCACTCTTCTTATATCTGTTCTTGCTTCTCTTTATTTTCCTTTGTTTCATTGTTCACACACAGCCACATCACGTAGCAGACCAAAGAAGGACTCAAAGCCACGAAGGCACACGTGCTAAATACCCTGGCTTCAGCCCCATTTGGATAAGATTGAAAACATTAATCAAGGCAGTTTTTGCTGAGGCTGTTGAGTTCAAGTCTCTGGGCCCTTACGTATCCTTCGATAATCAGGCAGAGCACCTCTGCAGGCAGCCATCCCGGTGTGTCAACCATCTTTCAGATAAATGTGAATGGTGATATTTTATTTGTACTAAAATGTGATTTGTATGTTAATAAATAAAGTTGCCTGGGGGGTCAGAGCTAACAGCAAGCCTTAGCAGAAGCTGGGCGGTGGTGGTGCACGCCTTTTTAATCCCAGCTCTTGGTAGGCAGAGCTAAGCGGATCTCTGTGTGTTCAAGGATACAGCCAGCATGGAGACACACGCCTTTAATCTCAATACCAACCATAGAAGACCCGGAGGTCTGTACAGACAGGCAGTGACTAGGAGGTCATGTGGTTGGGCGACAGTGAAGGGTAAGGTTTTTAGCTCTTAGCTATTGCTCTGACCTCTTGGCTTTCATCTCTGTATTGGCTCTGTGTTTCTTTAATAAGACGGTTGGTTACATCTACAAATGTGTCACCTACTGCCAGTCCACAATGATGTTAGTTGTTTTAGAATCAACCTTATAGAATCCATTCCCCTCCCATGATTTTGCACGTCTCTGTACACTCGGCAAATGTCTATCTAAAAGACAAACACATCTAAGGCAGCCAGCTTGCGTGTGAACAGAGGTGGGATGTGACAAAAGTATTTCAAGATGGATTCGCTGATGTCCGCCGAGAGCTTGTTTCTTATTCTCAGGAAGATGGCCTGTGATTTTACTTTACGGATAGGAATTCGCCTACAGTGAGCTAACAGCATCGCCTCTGAAGTCAAAATCAATGTGTGACTGCCATGTTTAAAGTGATATACGTCAACCAAACACATAGTTCAATTGCGCTAATCTACGGAATCGATAGAGTATAGCCACCGTCATGGGGCCGGCTAACTGCTCCCTATTGTCACCAGAGGCTTCAGTGTCCATAACTCCTGACAACTTCCCAGGTCTAAAGCACGAGCTGTCAATCATCAACAGGAAGCAGTGTGAAGGCAAATGCTATCACAGACAATGGTTTTTGTTTTTGTTTTTGTTTTTTTTGTTTTTAGGTTTTTCGAGACAGGGTTTCTCTATGTCGTTTTGGTGCCTGTTCTGGATCTCACTCTGTAGACCAGGCTGGCCTCGAACTCACAGAGATCCACCTGCCTCTGCCTCCTGAGTTCTGGGATTAAAGGTGTGCGCCACCACGGCCCAGCGACAATGGGGCTTTTAAAGTACTGAAAAGTATTTAAAATCCCAAAGAGCCCCAAACAAACTATATTTATTGGCCCGATCTGAACCATAAGCCACCAGATTACAACTTCTGAGATTCATCAGGAAGTGGAAGGAAGGGAAGGAGGCCCTCAAATGTACAGCCCCACAGGAAGCGAAAAGGACGACACAGAACTAAACAAAAAGAAGACCGTGGCCAGCAGTGAGTGGACGTGCACAGCCTGGTCTGACCTGATGGTTAGGGTTTGTGGCTGATACCAAGGATCAGCGTTTAGATGCCGATGCTCAATCACAGTATTTAAGCAGAGAAAACAGAATCTTAGTTAAATCTCAGACCTTCCGATTTTTATTTATTTATTTTTTTTTTACAGAGCCAGGTAAACTTTAGACCTTGTATAAACTATCATCCAGCTGTCTATTTGAAAACTACAATTCAAGCACTGGCTCCCACAGAGCATTCTCGGTTTCATAACTGCCAATGCATTCTTGCAAGGTCGCTGGCTTTCAAATATCTTTTGACAGTGCTGTGGTCGGATGGACATTCCCCAGCACAGTGCCCTACGCACAAAATAAATTTCACCTTTTTATGCTGCAGCCCAGTGCACACATCTACCCACATATATTCTTTTTGTTTAAAAAATGTCAATTTGTGTAAACTGATGTTTTATCAAAACATCTTCCCCTTGGTAGCAAGCCCCAATTATTTTAACGCTCGTTTCAGCTCAGTCGGCTTCTCAAACTGCAAAACAAAACTCACAGCCGGAGAACGGTGCTGTAACTGGATGGTTTACATGCATGCAGGTGGGATGTTTTAACAGGAAACCATTACCTTTTTACTTATTATATTTTTTCATTTCATGAAAACAGCTAATGTGCAATCCTCACAGAAAGAAGTATGCCTTTTATGGTTTTTACTTCAGGCCTTCACAACTTTTTCTTTCTCTAGCTGAAGTAAGCACAGATTGTTTAAAAATCACCAAAGCTCCTTGGCAGAGTTGTTTAGCAGTTTACACATGCTTTCAATAACCTTCCACACTCACACGGTCCTTCATGAGGAAACTTGGTTAAAAAGAACACTTTCTAAACATAATCATCATCTAATTTGATCATGGTAAGACATGTACTTGGCTTTCCAAAAGTATGATCAAAAGAACTCAAAATAACCTAGTTTCTAGGCCACATGTGACACTACGAAGAACGGACTGTGGCCTACATTGACACTACATATCCTCAGACTGTAGGCCACACTCAGACACTTACCTGACAATGTGAAGCTGACGAGTTTCCGAGAATGTAGACTTCCGGAAGCACCTCCTTCCATGCCTTCCGCTCCCATCTGAGAAGAAAAATGTGTGTGAAATTTCATATGGGAATCATGCTATCGAATGGTCCAGGGACCCCCATCTATTTGGACATACAGTGATTTTTATTTCAAAATGCACTGTAATGCATGTCTTCAAAATTTCAAATCTTAGAACAGATATGCAAATGTAGATTACAAAATACAGGACCAAAGTTTCATATTTAAAGTTAATCTTTACTCCATTCAAAGAAAATATGAACTTTGAAATCTTTCTTAATATAACCAACCTACTTTGTTCTGTTTTCCCCCTTAGTATGAATACAGTTATTTATGGTATACATTCCTATAACCCCAGCACTCAGGAGGACGAGGCAGGAGAATCACCAGTTTGAGGCCAGCTGTCTCTGTCTGTCTGTCTGTCTGTCTGTCTCTCTCTCTCTCTATCTCTATCTCTATCTCTCTCTCTCTGTCTCTCTCTCTCTGGTGTGTGTTCGTATGTGTGGGTGACATTGATGGTAGCAGTATTTCTGTTATATTTAAGACAGGGTCTTGTTATACAGCTCAGGCTGGCCTGCTTTATTTAGAGAGAATCTCATCCCTTGAGACAAAATCACTTTTGATATCCGACCAAATTTCTCAACTGTCATCAGTGCCCTCTCCCCAACCCTGGTGATATCTACCATTCTGACCTGTCTTCAGCAAGAATTCTTGGAGATTGGTTTGTGATCGCACCCTCCACCTTCTTAGTAATTCTCATCCATCTCTACACAGCCCAAATTGGCTTTGAACTCATGATCCTCTTGCTTTTGCCTCTCAAGTGTCAGGATTATTAGAATGTACCACCATGCCTGGAGGAATATATTTATATTACTACTGAAACTAAACACTAAATTTCCTCATATATATAATAAGAAAGCTGGGAATAAATTCTCGACTACGTTAGATTCATTAACATGTACCAAGTCACCCTCCCTTATCTCTGAGTGTCCACATAGGTGTCCTACCTACATCCAGGCTTCTGCTGTATTGCATTGTGGGTACTTGGCTATTGGAGTTAGCAATAATAGGACCGTGTAATGCTATTGTACAATCATTTTTCCCTAAAAACTTTTGAGTAAATTATATCTTACACAAAAGCAGTAATTTATAGACCACAAATCAAATTTAGATCTTCCTCTCCATTTGTATACAATTAGTACATAATTTATGATTTCTAAGAAATCTGTGGTACTCTGAAAACGAAGTATACATTACCAGGGGACAGAACTGAGGCAGAGTAGATTCTGAATGCTTAGAAAATGGAAATCACACACCAAACTTCACTCTGAAATTCATATTAAACCCTACCAAGGTTCCTTCCTTCACCAAACTTTAGTCAAGCTCATGTGTGCCCTCAGTTCAACCAGGCCTCACCTTAGCCTTCTGTCTCTAGCTTCACAGATTATAAAAATTCTCCTTCATCTAGAGAGAATCCCTATCCTCACTATGATATCACTCTTGATACCGGACCAAATTCTTCATCCCTTACCAGGCTCCAGGTACCACCTGATCACCCTGGCCTGCCTTCAGCAAAAATTATGTTTAAGTTAGTTTATCAAGAGTTACCGCATCCTCTTGGCCCTCTTAATAATGTTTCGCCCACTGACTCTGCCTCTTGAGTATAAATCCTCATTTTCCTTTTTCATGTCTGGAACTGAGTCATTTCTACTTAGTGGTCTCTTTTCCCTAACTGCACCAACGTGTGAACAAACTCTGCTTTTCTCTCTTGAACCTCCGCCTGGTGCTGGATGTCTCTGGTCTTTGACACCTCCTTGTCTCTGCTGTACTCCCCATGGAAAACTCACACAGCGTCACATGCGACCATCACTGAGCCAAGTCAAGTTCAATGTCAACTCTACTGTCGTCTCTCTACCTTCTGCACCTTGGACAAGATTATGTGACAATTAGACAAGACTGTGTGACAACCAATTGCCTGATAATTTTGCATTAGGACCTTTCTTTATCCATCACACCTTTTCCTTTTCTGTCCTCTCCCTCTCCTTCCTTCCTCCTCACTCTCCCGTGTGTGGGTGTGTGCATGGAAAGGCCAGGGAACAGCCTCAGTCACTGTTTCAGGTGCTCTTCCCCCTTTCCTTGGAGACAAGGACTTTCATGAACGTAAAACTGACCAAGTAAGAAGGTTAAGGCTGGCTGGTCAGCAAGTCCTAGGGATCTGCCTGTCTTCACTTCCTCAGCATTGGGACTGCAAGTGTGTGCGATCACACTCAGCATTTTTTAATGTGTTTTCTAAGGATCAATCTCAGGTCCCCACATTCACAAGGCGAGGGCTTTTCTGATGGAGTTATGTACCTCCCCGGCTCCCGTAATCCCAATCTCTTGATGATCACTGAACAAAAATGTGAGTTATGACAATGGATTATATTCCTCTGACTCACAATTCCCAGATTCACAGGGGTGGAGGCAGCAGCAAACTGTCTAGACAGCAGATCTCTGTGACCGTTCATCCTGCTTTCAGCACACAGGACCTAGACTATGACGGGTGATACAGACTTCCCCTGGGACAGACAGTAGTAACCTACACTCCCCACTGCACTAGGATGGTGGGTCCCCCAAACAGGGCCTTGCCTTGAGTAGAACACACTGTCTAATAATAGACACATCCATCCAGGAATAGAACATCTGTGTCTAACCAGGCACTTGCTTGTGCTGAGTTATTTGTGGCTGAAAAGATTAATGGACTGCCTTCATTTAGAATTCTCTCCTCTCCTCCCCTCTCCTTCTCTCCCCTCTCCTTCTTTTGAGATATCGTCTTACTATGTAGCCCAGGCTTGACAATTCACAATCTTGCTGCTTCAGCCTCCTCCTCATGTGCTAAGATTACAGGCATATACCACCACACCTGGCTTATAAACTAATTAAAATATCTTCAGGAGCTACAGGAACAAAAGAAGACACCTGCAATTTTCATTTTAAAAAACACAGTTTGTGTAGTAAGACTCATCTAAAAACAATTATCAAAGAATTCATAGAAAAACAGTGCCACCTCTCTGGCAAAATGCTCAACTGAAATAACACTCACAGAATACAACTTTATCTCACACTGCAATAAGGCCACGGAAGGCCAACCATTATCATGGAATACAGGGCCATTCATCGTAATAAGCATGTCTGCAGCAGTGATTAGAGGGAGGTTTGAAATAGACTCACTCCATAGATCCATTCCAGGAAAACCCAGAAGGACACTGTCAACCAAGTACTGAGACACAGCGCCAGAGCCCGCCCCTGCAGCTGAGGGGTTTCCCTTTGCAAGGCTCTGACACACATCTCATGGTGTATTCTGACGAATGACAATGACGTCAACGTGTCAACATACAAATGACAGAGGAGGCAGCGGTTTTCATCCTTGATTCATCACAAAAGGATAGGTGGGAAAGATCACAGGATTAGCACAGTGGCTCATTTCCTGACCTGGGGAGACTCCCAGCTGTTTATTCTTCGCATCTGGCATGGAACAGTCATACTGAGCAAGCACCGTGAATATCAGTGCTGTTACTTACAACAATTAAACGCATGCTGTATGGCCGGGGGACCACAGCATAGCACTGACCTCCCCAAAGGAGGTTAGACCCAAGAATACAGACCCAAGTACTTGTAGATTGTTCAGAAATCTATTGACCACCACTTCCACTAATGAGTTTTTCAATCAAACCATTCTCTCTTGATTGTAGTGCTGTTGTCTACGCAAAGCTCTGAAGTCATATTGCAGCACATTAGTTATTCCCAAACCGCAGGCTTTGGCAGAGTGATCTCACTGGAAAGTCATTGCAATGCATTTAATGGGCAGTGGACTAGACATTCCCACTGCCTTCAGTAAGAGCTAGATTGTAGCACTGCTCAAGTCTAAATGACTCTGAATTCAGGAAGGGTTGGCTTCACTTTTATTGTCTAATTTCACTCAAACTGAGTTTTTCAGAGGTTTGATTAGACACAGTTTTATCTTCTAGGTGTGTAACTTTTCATTTTATAATATTAAAGAGAAGAAAGTCTAGTCCAGTGTTACACTGGCATGGCAGATTTTGTGGCCAACAGTTGTAAACCTTTTTGTGACACCCCCAAAGTCTTATGTAGTAATGCAGGCTATTCTTCCTATATTGTACACTAGGTTTACTATCATAGAGACTCAAACATAATTTTAACCATTTTTCACACGTTCCCCTTGTCTGGTTTTTTTTTTTTTTTTTTTTTTTTTTTTTTTTTTTTTTCCCTCCTCACCCAAGCAGTGTCATCCAGGCCACCCTCACTTAGAGCACTCCTGGTCACAACAGGTCCTGCTGCTACAAGCTAGCACAGGTCTACTTCTCTCCTCATACAACGATCACTAAAGTGATCTGATCGATGCCACGCCCCCTCACTACAGCAGTGACAGTGACAACTTGGCTCTTCTTACCATCTGATTCCCAGTAGGAGGCCTGGCATGTAGCAGACACACCCACTGGAAATACGTCCGAATAATGAAGGAAAGGAAATGACTGACTGATTCAGGCACTATCCAAAATAGCATACAGCGAAGCTGGACAATTCCAAAATGTCATCTATAGAGATTACTTCCTCAATTGGGGGGATTTAACCTGACCCTCTGTCTGTTTCCAAAATAGCAACCACACACACACACACACACACACACACACACACACACACACACACGTAGTGAAGATTCTATGTCATAAGAGTTGAATTTTTTTCTAGACTTATATAATCGTTTTAGTTTTCCAAGACAGAGTTTCTCTGTGTAACAACTCTGGCTGTCCTGGAACTCCCTGTATAGACCAGGCTGGCCTCAAACTCACAAAGATCTGCCTGCCTCTGCCTTCTGAGTGCTGGGATTAAAGGTGTGCACCACAACAACTTGGCTACAATCTTACTTTTACTAATGGCAAAAACCTACAAGGATTCACATATGTTAGAGTCTGGGAATCTTTCTAAACCATCAGTCCAATTACGAGAACTTTAGATTTTTAAAGTTGATCTACCAAGAGAAAAAAAGTCAGAAAATTGTAAAAGCAATCCAAAGTAAAATGAACTACCATTCTAGAAATGGAGAATTTTTCTTTCAAAGTAAATGGCTATTTTTCTTCCCTTGAGGGCTTGATGAAGAAGTTGGCTCCCAGAGAGGCCATATTTTGCCAAACAGTAGATTCCCACTCAGCACTCTGTGAAAGATTTAAACTCAGACCTCTGAGGAAACTGCCCTTATGTGACCCCCATCACACAGTCTCTTCAGGTAAAAGCTCCTTGAGGAAACTGGCAGGTAGAAAGACTATGACTTAACTGGGTTCCTTTCCCCCTTTACACACCGCATTCATGTAAATCCATCTGAGATACAGTATCACCATTTCCTACTAACCACGTGCAAAAGCCTTCACGACAGCACACTGTGGTTCACTATGTTCCCTTGAAGAGGTGTTGATACACAGGACTGCTATGTCGCAAGTGTTTTTCCACTGATTGGTATCGCAGATGCAGTCAAGGTAGCCTTGTCACACATTTCCGTTCCTAAAGCAGTGCCCACACCGTCCTGTGTTTCCTTTTCATTGTTCCTCATGACCCTGACAGGGCTGCCCAGGCAAAAATAGAACTCTTCATGGGCTTCAGGAGGAAGCCAGCAAAGAGGGGAACTCACCATCACAGCTGGGTTCTTCACAGTAATACAGGGGGTTGTGGCGCGCAGGGCTCCGCTGATGCCATGGTAGTACTTGAAACAGATTTTGATCTCCGCTGCAAAGCAATGGGAGAAAAACAGTGAATCTGCCGAAGAAAGGCCACATCCCTCTCAGGCAGTCCTTTCTGTGGACAATTCCTTCTTTTCCAACCAGAATCGATTTTTACCAATTCCCGATGAATTCTGCTTATTTGGCTTTTCTCTATTGCCTTATTTTTCACAGGGTCTTAATATGCCAGCTAAGCTAGTCTGAAGCTCAGGATGGCCCTGAACTCTGAGACTTCTTACCTCAGACTCTCAAGTGAGGGTTACAGACATGCGCCACCATGCCCAGCTTTATCTGCCTTGTGGAAACTTCATAAGAACACCACAAATGCATCAGGAAAACAATGTGCACAAACAATATACTGAATATACTCTGTAGAGCAGAGATAAGAACGTGACCAGCTACACTTGCCATGTACTCACAGTGCCAGGCAGTGCTATGCCTCATGCCTGTGTTGTTATCCAACCTCGACTCCAGCCTGCTCTGGGTGACAGGTGAGCTGTTCAGATTTTCTGTAAGTCAGCCATGTACTCTGCAGACTTTACTTTCAACCTCTTTAATATAAACAGACTATAGCTACTACTACAAATATAAAAAGCTAATCAGTCTAACAAAGTATAGACTGGGTTGACTCTCCAGGAACCCACATGACTTTAAATTTCCAAATGACTTAAATGAACTACTAAATAGATTAAATTTAGGAACCAGATCCACAGAGCTAAGTATATAGAAACTCATATGCCTTATAAATTGGTTCAAATAATTGAACTTAAGAAAAAGCAATGCATACACCAATTACAGCTTTAGAAAGCAATTACTTTCCAAAAGCATGAAGTGAAAAGTGTTTCAACCTAAAACTAGGGTCACAATAGTTTCTCTGTTCACTGAAGCCTGAATCACCATGAATATTTTCCCTCAGGTGTCCTTCTATAGAGGCAATGGAGTTGGCAGGCAGGACAGGCCACAGGCCACAGAGGGGCAGATCTAGTCTACAGAGGAAACTCCTCTCAACTGAGTCACCAGGATTTGCTGTGGAGTAACCCTCTTATATACTTTAAAGACTTGTCACCCAAACTGGTTTAATAAAATGCTGATTGGCCAGTAGCTGGGCAGGAAGTCAGGTGGGAAAGCCAAACTGAGGATGATGGGAAGAAGGAGGGCAGAGTGAGGGAGTCACCAGACACAGAGGAAGCAAGATGAGAATACCATTTTGAGAAAAGGTACCAAGCCATGTGGCTAAACATAGATAAGAATTATGAGTTAAAGTGTAAGATCTAGTTAGTAATAAGCCTGAGCTACCAGCTGAGCATTTGTAAGTAATATTAAATAGTCATTATATGGGAAGAGGCTGCTGGGTATTTGGGAGTTGCTGGTGGGACAGAAACTGCCGCTTACATATGGCGCTCCAATGTGATGCATATACATCCACCTATAGCCTGAAAAAGCTTAAAAGAAAGGGTTCTAGCTACACAAAAATGGAGCCAAGAGCAGCTTCATAGTTCATGTCTCTCATGTGGACCACGATACAAGGGGATGCAGAATGCAGCTTGAGCTGAAACATGGCGGAATCCCACCATCTCACACAAGCTACAATATAGAGTGCACAGCAGATTTAGGACTTTTGCTCATACAGACAAAAAAGGGTTAAAGATTCACAGTAAAAAGATTCAGACAAACAAACAAACAAACAAACAAAAACATCTCAATGGGTTACAGTGTGTTTAAAAATACACATAGGCTTGAGAAAAATAAAAAGGATAGAAACATCAAAGATTTAAAAATAATAAGTCCTTAAAAAGGTAATAGAGTAATAAAAAATACAAGTAACATAAAGATGAGAAATACACAGAGTCTGGATTCTATTTCAATGTGTTGTCTTTATATTTTTTGACTGTTAATGAACAAATATTAACTACTACAAGACCCTGAATTATGGAAACTGCTATATTAAACCAACCTATACATTTAAAAAAATCTTGACTCCAAAATTTAAGTCAAAAGATATGTCACTTTGGGGGAGAAGTTGTGTTTTTATTTCCACAGGAAATGAGAGGCTATGGATTCATTCTGGGTTAAGGAAAATCAGGTTTGATTGAGGAAGACCCCCTGAAATCCTGACTACAAACATGAAAAAATAAACCAAAAGTAACTTACAAGACATGTAACATATATTTTACCTGCTCAAACAAAAAACAAAATTATCTTTACCTGGTTTATATACAATGAACAGTTTATATTTGTATTAATACAGATATGTATGTTACTGATTGAGATGATCAAACCTCACAGAATACTACAGCCAAGACTTAACAATTATCCTAAATTTTCTCAGGGTCCCAAAAAGATTACCAGTGCTCCCAATCAACAGGAAGTAGTCTAGAAAACTATGCCCACATTCCCCCCAAATAGGTTATAGATGTTTGTCTTTGTTTAGGGGGTTGGTTATAAATTGTTATTGGTCATAGTCAATCTCTTTCTAAAGAAGATAGGGGGATATGGTATAGAAATGGTGGGGAAAAGGATAGATTATTATGATGAAAAAGGGAAGGTTATTGAATGTACTTTAATCCAAAAAACAACTGTTAACTCAGTTAGTTATAGTTACAGTTTTCTTTAGTTATAATAAAAGATAACTTTGATACAAAACTTTAGACTGACCAAGATAAGAAAAATAATTTAGTATTTTCTCTAATTTTGCCAAATGCAAATAGATTAATGTTACAATAATTCTTGCTTAATAACTGTTTTTGTTTTATATAATCTTACTATGTTAAAGTTAAAACCTTCCTTTTTAATTAGACAGAAAGGGGGAAATGCTGTGGAATAATCCTTTTAAACACTTTAAAGATTTGTCACTCAAATTGTTTTAATAAAATGCTGATTGGCCAGTAGCTGGGCAGGAAGTTAGGTTGGAAAGCCAAACTGAGGATGATGGGAAGAAGAAGAGCAGAGTGAGAGTGTCACCAGCCAGACAGAGAAAGCAAGATGAGAATGTTGTTTTGAGAAAAGGTACCAAGCCACGTGGCTAAACATAGATATGAATTATGGGTTAATTTAAGTGTAAGAGCTAGTTAGTAATAAGTCTGAGCTACTAGCTGAGTATTTGTAAGTAATATTAAGCTTCTGAGTCGATTATTTAGGAGTTGCTGGTGGGACAGAAACTTCTGCTTACAAGGATTATTAAAATGGGGCTGTTCCATGTATTTTCCCAAGTACATTAATTTACCATTGCCTTTCCTGACCATCTCAAACAGCATCCTGGGATGTATTTGACTTGCTTGCTTTAAAAGAATGATACAGTAAAATTCTCTTCTGAGAATTTATATTGTCACACTCTTTCTGTCAATGACCAAACGTTAAACCCAAAAAAAGTTCCCTCATAGGCTAAAGTATCAACTCTTTTTATATACATTCATTACCACCCAATAACTCACAATTTAGCACCACCAATCAAAAGATTTTACTCTGCATCCAGCAATATATATGGCCACCACTGTGCCAGAGAGTGCAAGGGACTCCAGGACAGTCTTCTGGCCTAGCAGGCATTTTACAGTTTAGTTGCTGAGATGACAATTCCAGGCATGGCAAATCATAAAAGAAAAACACTAAAAAGGAAAAACACCAGGGGGAAGAACACAGGGAGCAGGGAGGAAATTAGTAAGGACATGGTGGAGTCTCAGGACAAGCAGGTCTAGGGATGAGAGTCAGGACTAATGAGTAACTAGAAGGCAGGAGTGAGTGCCGGGTTTGCGGAACTGCATTCCTGGCTCTGCTCTTGCTCTGCCTCACTCAGAACACTCCTACAAATGGCTTTCCTGAACACTAACACAAATTTGGAGACATGTTTGAACTCTACAGATGCAAGCAAAGCATATTCCCCTACTTGCTTTCTTCTGTGACAATATTCTGCAAAAGCAAGCCTAAGTCACATGCACAAGGGCTGTCAGAGCACAGCAAAGCTCAGTGGCCTTTGAGAGGAGTTCTTTGGCCATGAGCTCATCTGCACCACATTCTAAGTACTGGAAAGTCAGCATCTGTGTGAATCTGCCAGCAGGAGTACTCATAAATCACATAGTGGTGAGTAAGACCCTTCTCAATAAACATGGTGTGCTTTAGCAAGACATCTTCCCTTTACTCTGAGGTTAAAGGGTGCCACCTGCTCTTCTTGAAGATTTTAGTAACTAGGCAACTGTGGTGGTTTGAAAGAAAAGGGCCCCCATAGGCTCATGGGGGAGTGGCATTATTTGAAAGGATTAGGAGGTGTGGCCTTGTTGGAGGAGGTGTGGCCTTACTGGAGGAAATGTGTCACTGGAGGCGGGCTTTGAGGTTTCAGATGCTCAAGCCAGGCCCAGTGTCACTCTCTCTTCCTGCTGCCTTTAGATCTGGATGTAGAACTCTCAGGTACTTCTCTGGCACCATGTCTGCCTATATGCTGCCATGCTTCCCACCATGATGAAAATGGACTAAATCTCTGAATTGTAAGCCAGGCTACAATTAAATTTTTTCCTTTATAAGAGTTGCCATGGTCATAGTGTCTCTTCACAGCAATAGACAATGGAAGGCTAGTGCTCAACATGTCATCTCTAACTATAAGAGGAAATGTCATATAATTTCATTTATTCTACTATGTAATTTTCACCATTGCCCTGTATGCTGTCATGAAATGGCCCTATTTATTGCCCTTATAGTCAGGAGCTACAAATTGAGGAAGAGCTCACTTTAATCTTTACACTTCTGAAGACATTTACCCACAATCCCAGTAGCATGTTCATTCTCCATTTCCACATTACTACAAATTGTCTAATATTTAATAATGGTCTGTGCAGTGGGAAATCCTTTCTTGGTGGACGATATCATTGTAGACATGGCAGAAATCTTATAGAATGAGAGTTGAACCCAACACAGTGTAAGAGGAATGACAGCCAAAAGTACCAAGTCTCTAAGCAGCAAGAACATGCTTAGGTGTCAGTGAGAAGGGACTGAAAAATGACGGCATTAGGCACTAGCAGTGAAAACAGGAGGCTGAGACCACCCATCTCTCCCAAGAAAAACCATCCCATAATGTGCATATTTATCAAGGCACTAAGTTAAGCCCTCCACTCCTCAGTGGTGTGACGGTCATGCATACTACTTACATTGCTTATGTTGCTTCTAAGGCCTGAGACAGATACAAATTTAAAAATACTGGGCTGGAGAGATGGCTCAGAGGTTAAGAGCACTGACTGCTCTTCCAGAGGTCCTGAGTTCAATTCCCAGCAACCACATGGTGGCTCACAACCTCCTGTAATGAGATCTGGTGCCCTCTTCTGACCTGCAGTCATTACTAAATAAATAAATCTTTAAAAAAATACTATAAGATGAATGCAAACGTGAGTGGTTTATTTTTTGCCTTAACAATCACAAAGCAATTCAATATTCAGCAACACACAATTGAAGTGCAAATTTCTAAGTTCACTCATTGATCCAAGATTAGTGTGTGGCTAAAATAGAGTCTTCAAGCTGGCGATCAATAAATATTTCATAATGATGGGGGAAATGATTAGATGTATAGAAGGAAGAAAAATAAAGGCAGAAAAACCCCACCTAAGTACTAATGACTAAAAGAAGAACCATGTTTATGAAAGATTACATTCAATCAAATACATGTCTTGGTATGCCAGGACACTGTTGAAACCCCTTAAAACTTTAAAACTGAAGAATACATACTGCAAAGACGATCCACTTAGTTTCTATAAGCAACTCACTGGAGGCAATATGCTTACTGGAAGGGTAGCTGACAACCTTTATAACACTCTCTTTTAATATATAATATATATTATTTAATATAATATATAATAATACATATACTTAACAACTTTGTATACGGGTGTTAAAGCCAGAGGTCCAATGCCCACCTTATCTTTTGAGTTAGGGTCTCTTACTGAACCTGGAGCTCACTGATTGGGCTTCACTGTGAGGCAATGAACTCCAGGGATGCCCCTGTACCTGACATCCCTTGTCCTATCCAGTGCTGGGGTTATGCACAAGCCCCGCAGAGCCTGGTATTTTATGTAAGGTAACAGGGATTCAAGCTTGACTTCTCTTGCTTGCCCAGCAAGCACTTTAATACTGAACCATGTCCCCAGCCCCTCAAAAACAAGTAAGTATTCATGATGCTGATGCCTAAGGTCATCTATCAAAAATTAAATCCATTTTGTTTTTCCTTCAGAGCCATTCAAGAAGGCTGTAATAGTATAAGCCTGGGATGTCTGCATCTTCCAAGGTTTACCTGACAACCTGGAGCATCTTAGCTTCTAACTTAAACAGATCAATTTTCAAACACTCTCACCTTGTTTGGATTCCTAATAAGTTAAAGACAAAAAAATTTCTTTCTTAAGATGAAAGAAAAAATTCAATACTATATTTTCCAGGCCAGAGGTTGACAATATCCAGAATTTTTAGAAGCTATCTAAATGGCTTACCCACTTTTCCCTGACTCCATGCCATTAGTGCCAAAGATCCACATAAGATTGCATTAGCTGTGAAGCTCTCTTAAGATTGTCTGAGTCAGACACTGGTTTAAGATGACGTTAAAAGGACACCCTTGACTTTCCTTAAGCTCGGAGATAAACACTCCACTTATTTAATGTTTTACACTCTGTGGATCGGGATGCCTGTTGGGAGGGGCATCTTTCTGACTTCTGGAATCACGATACACTGTCTAGAATTTAACTTCAATTATTTTCTCAGCCCTTAAATACACCAGAGAGTTTTTGTTCTATAATCCTGCTTGCAGTACCCACAGGTTTACACATGAGAAAAGAAATGAAGAACAGGGGAACCTACTCTTCTGTGCCTTCTCTAATCCAGCTTCAATATCCAAGCCCATTGAACAGCAGAAAGAGATCTGCAGACTACATTTTCCAAGTATTTACCATGTGGCATATTATAATTGTTATATTTACTACTTAAGATAGTCTCAACAGTCAGGGCAGTATGAACCTCGAACAGAAAAGGTGATGCTCTGAGCATGTGTTTGGTTCTCCTCAGACCAGATTGCCTTATGATAAAGATTGTACCCCCAGTCTCCAGGCAAGCACAAGCATGGTCTTCAGCATTCAGGAGCTAATAGGAAAGCAGTTTTACCTTTGCCCTGGCATTTAGTTGGCAATACTGTTCACCTAGTCAATTTCTTAAACCTTGGGATCCTTTTAAAGAAAGAATTGTATTAGAAGCAAAATCAGCTCTTTTGCTGTATTTCCCCCCATGTTCTTCTCGCTTTCTGTATAACGCCCTCAGATTAGAATCCCAGGCCCACATATGTCCCCACGTTTCTGTCATGCGATGAGCCCAGCACCACACTTGGAAATGGGGGAAACAAACTTCTCTTAGAGGCAGGCAGCATGCCCAGCAGCGGATGGCCAACAGAAGCGAGCTGGATGGTGTCTTTGGAGGTTCCTTGTCTCATAACGTCATGCCAGGGCTTTTCGCTTTTTTTGTTTGTTTTAATTTTACCATACATTTTATTTTTATTTTATTCATATATTTTTTCTTCTCTCTTTTTAACCCTACAGGTCCTTTGCATATATATTATGGCTTCCAGTTTAGTGTTCTTATAGGATTTCTGAATGTGCGAATGAGTGTTTCTATGCCTGTTTCTTATGCTTTCTCTTGGGTCTTCTCCTGTTTATTTGTTTTGTCCTATTATATTACATAAATTATGTATTTTATTATTATTTCTTGGATGCTGTTGTTTTCTAATGAGAGACAAAAAGAGGGTAGATCAGGATGGAAGGGGAGGTGGAGAGGAACTGGAAAGAGTAGGAGGAGGGAAACCATAATCACATTATATTATGTAGAAAAAAATCTAAATTTTCAACCAAAGGAAAAATAACAAACGAATGAATGAATGAATGAATGAATGAATGAATGAATGAATGAATGAACGAATGGAAAGAAGGAAGAAAGACTGTCTTGGTTATGATTTTCTTCATTCTGTTATGATAAAATTTCACAGTTACAATGTTTGGACATGGAATTTGGGCTAACCTGAATCTGGGTGCCAGGGCCATAGTCCACCATATTTGTCTCCAAAATAAATTATCTCTTATCCCTTTGAGGTCACAGCTGTGTTTCTTGTGTTGACAAGGCTCACACAGACAATATGACCAGAGCATCGGACTGTGAAACAGGACATACCTTACAGGGCAGAAGCAGGATGAGAGGAGGCTACTGAGCGCTGACCCAGAAGAAAGGATGGGGGAAGAAACTACCCCATACTTTTACCGCTGATTAAGGTCAGAGAAGCTGGTCTTCTAAAATAACATTTTATGTTACAGATGCTTTAGAAGCTTCACTAAAAATGTTTGCATCAAGTTCCCATCTGTTCAAACTGCACTTTATATGTTGTCTCAATAAGTCCTTTTATTTCTAGTATTCACAGAATGACTTACAATAAATCCTTTGCATGTAGAAATTTTAATTCTTAGAGCTCAACATTATTGAAAAAGTCTCAAAAGCCCATGTTTCCCCATACGTTAAAAAAAAACCAAACTTCTGAAGATACTCAAATTGACCTGGACTGACTAGTAAACTAGCAAATCACCAACCCCATTTTATTTACCTGCTTTCTTTCCATTCCATAAAAATACACCGAGAATTCCTATATACTCAGGAATATAGTGGTGAATATAAACACACACACCCTGTCACACTTTACTAAAAATAAACATATGTGGAATCTCTAATGAACTTTGTATTATATAAGCACCTGTATTTACAAATACAGCACGGGGTTGATTGGATAATGGTTGATTCTCTGCATCCAGTTCCTGATTGTTAGTATTTGACATTGGTGGAAGTATGCCCCAGACTACCTTATCCATACTCTGTTGACCTGCATGCACAAAAGGTAACCTTCTGTCAGTAAGAAATGAGGGATACCCAAAGCAAACAGAATTCTTAAGTTAATCAAAACATTGAACTGTCCTTTCTGATTCCTAAAATCAATAAAGTCAATATTAATTGCCCAATATTAAATGCTCAATCTCCAATGAGCATTTTCTAAAGCAACGTATTTCCTAGTATGGGGCTTCATGACATAAATATATAAATAAGAGTCCAAAACAATAACAATAACATTCAGATATGGTTCTATACATTCAACACACATGTACAGTTTTAGGACTGTATCAAGCTCATTGATTACTTACGTTCCATGAAGTAGGGTCCAGGCTCAATTCTCCATACAATCTGCCCTTTTTGGGTTCCAGTCACACCCCTGTTTTTAGAGTCCCAGAAGTTGGCTGGAGAATTCTCATCTGGTAAAAGACCAAGGAAAAATGTTTAGCTTAATTACAACCTGCCTTTTCTTAGCTCAAAGATCAACACAAGTTCTAAAATCAGTAGAAAGGAGATAATAAAGAGGGCGTACATCAGTGAACATTGTTTCTAATGGCCGCCCCCTGCACATTATCACCTGGTGTTTCCGCATTTGCATCTATTTGAGGAAACTGGAGGTATAACAGGAAAGGTGATGGCACCTTTGGGTCTGCCCAGGGTGCTGCCAAAAGATAAGACTGCAAAGCACAAAGCGGGGAGCTACTGCAGCCTCAGGGCTGAGCTGAGGTGTAAGAAGGGGCTGAGGCAAACTTCCATCTACGAAATCTTTATCAAAAGTAGGAAAAGAGCGAAACCGGGAGAATTCAACAGAACTCCAGGTGGGTGAACGAAGGACTCAAGGATGGGGAGCTGAGCCGGGCGGCAGCACAGCTTGGTGGGAACACTGCTAAGAGGCTCCAGAAAGTCGGCCTGTCTTCCAGGACAAAGGCAGCGAAGCTTGAGCTAATCTAAGAACAGTAAGAGAACCAAGAGGGGCCCAGAGAACAGGCCAGTGGACAGCATCTCCCAGGCTTTCATCACACCACACAGAACCTGCAATATTCACCTCACATTCTAGAACAAAAGCCAACACGCTTGTGCTTAGGAGAAGCAGGGATGCTCTGACCGCATCTGGCTCTGCCCTGCCCTGAGGAAGGCCAGAAAGAGTGACAGGCTATAAGTTGTTCACAGTGGAGCAGCTTGAAGCTTTGATGACTGAAAAACACAGTGACACAGGCTTCTCAGTTCACCTTGCACCCACTATGTTTAAAAACATTAGAATATACCGCTAAGAGTTGGGGGAAAAGAGACAGGATAGAGTAAAACCTGCAATAAGATGGGAAGACGGAGAAATGATTCATAAACAGAGGAATCGTCCCAAGTGGAAAACAGTCCTCTTCTGAACTTGAAAGAAATCGGAAACAGGCCAGAATCGAGGGCTCAGGAGGACTGCTGTTGTTGTTTATGTTGGGCTGGGGTTCAGGGTTCTAGAAGTCACAATGCGCTGGGTGGGCTGGTTTGGGAATGTCATTTGACTTTATCACATTATAAGTCAATGGTTCTTTAGGATGGAGGGCAAGAAAGACCACAGTTCTAAGAATCAGAAAGCATGTCCCATCTGGGACATCACTTGCTCTCCTGGACAGTCCATCAGCCAACTGACTCCATCACAAGATGTGATCCAGCTGTTTATGTAGCAGGCGCTCAGGCAATCACTACACATTGGGTTTAAATGGTATATACAGTGCTTGGGGAAGACTGTTTGCTGCCTGGTCACTGAACTTCTTTGCCAACTTAATTCCAATTTTGTTCAAGGCAACAGTTGTGCCTGGTTAAAAATACTCACATCCTCACCATCCTTTGCAGCTAAAGAAAGCTGCCTGTGGCCTAGATCTGGCCAGTAAGACTGAAGTGAGAGCGTATGGGTGGGACCTTCAGGTAAGATTTTTCTGGTTTGAAGTGGGCGGGGAAGGGCTCAGCATCCTTTTGCTTGTTCCTCTGCAATTCTCTTTGATGAGAGCCACACATTAAGGAAGCAGAGCAAGGAACCAGAAACAGTTGTGACAGTTTGGAGAGTTCTGAAGCCATCTGTATTTAGGCTTCCTGCTACCTAGGAACAGGGGAATTCCTATTTGGCTAAGACACCATGGTTATGTCTGTTAACTATAGATGAACATTATTCCTGATGGGTATATTCACCATAAGACCCACTAGTGATCTAGACTCATCATTACTGGCATGCCCAGGAATAAGGGGCTTGCATCAATGCTCTAGACAAGGGTAGTTACTTCACTTTTTTTTTTTAACAATCAGACCTGCTTAGATGAGGAGAGGAATTCTCAGTTTTTTTTTCTTGAGACAGGGTTTCGCTGTGTACCCACTGTGGCTGTCCTGGAATTTGCTTTGGAGACCAGGCTGGCCTCAAACTCACGGAGATCCTCCTGCTTCTGCCTCCCCAGAGCTGGGATTATAGGCGTGCGCCACTACCACCTGGAGAATTCTCAGATTTTTACAAATTGACTTTAACTCTTCCTCACTTGGAAAACACAGGAGGACAGGGAGTAGCAAGTGTCTGCCTGCTCCAAAAGCTTCTTTAGAGTAAGTAGTAAGCAGCTGAGAGTGGCGGCACATGCCTGTACTCCCAGCACTTGGGAGGCTGAGGCAGGAGGATTATATATTCAGGTTAGCCTTGCTATATAGCACAGCCCTGTCTCGGAAGAACATCAACAACAAAAACGTCAACATGAGAGTGGCAAAGCACACAGGTAACCCCTAAAAACCCCGTGGCCGTCGCCCTTGACCCCAGGAAGGTAGGGAGGGGGAAGGTAGACACAGCATCAGTCTGGCTAAAACCAGAGTAAGCGTGAGGATCAGGGTTGCGGTGACTATAACACACCCACGAGGAAGCTGTGCTTGTGCAAGGGTGTCTGTGCTTTCGGTCCCACTGAGCTTTTCCTTCTCAAACAACCAATGAAACTGAACTAAGTACATGCCGTGACACTGGACGCTGTGACGCTGGACACTGTGACACTGGACGCCATGACACTCGACGCCGTGACACTCGAGGATAGTAATGGAAGAGGGAATTAGTCTCCAGGGTTGGCTCTCCAGGACTGGGGGAATCCAGAGGCGTTACATCATCTTTTACATATGCTCGGAGCGGGGCAGAGACAGAGAACCAGCGTGGGCATCTCTCGACCCAGTCACATTCACTGAGAGGTAGAAACACCAGTCTCAGGAGGAGGGAAGGAGACAGAGTTGACTACAGGTATTCGATTCACCCACCAGGTCAAGTGGACCAGAAGAAATCATATCATCTCTGACTTTAATGGTTCATACTCCATACAGAAAACTCCATTTGGTGGCTAATCAACGCTTGAGGAACGCATATCATCTTTACCACCTGGGGAAATGTAAATTGAAAGTACATGGAGAGTCCATCTCACCCTAGTCAGAAGGACTGCCACCAGGGAAACATACACCAGACGCTGGTGAGGATGTGGGGAGAGGGGTGTTGATGGGAATGTAAATATTCACAACCAGTAAGGAAATCAGCATGCAGGGTTCCTAAATATAGAAATACCATATGATCTAGCTGTACTACTTCTGAACATATACTCACAAGAACCAGGTTTCGCTTACATTAAATATACCCACATGCTCATGTCAGCCACAGCACCAGAGGCAAGTTATGGCATTGGCCTAGGTGCCCATCCACAGATGACTGAGTAAAAAAGATGTGGTAGAGATGCATAAGGAGTTTTATCAAGCCACAAAGAAGAATGAAATCATGTTGTTTACAGGGAATGGCCTTGTGTTTTTGTTTCTCTTAGAGTGTGGGTGGGAAGGAAACAAATAAATACAGGATACTGTTAGGGATGTGGAGAAAAGATCGGACCCTTCAGTCCCAATGCTTCACACCATACGTGAGTGCTCAGGCTCAGAAGAACGCAGACACTGCACACAAGATGGGATATGGAGTAGAAAGCTGTCGGTGAAGGGCTGTTCCTCGGTGTTATCCCTCACCACAGTTTGTCAAGGAGGAGATAGACATGCTGTTAATACTGTGGTTACTGTATTCTGGCATTTTCCCTAAAGAAATCACATTTCTCATAATCCATTCCTTTTTTATTTTTTCTATTTAACTTATTTTTCAAGGCAGGTGATCTTTAAATCCGGGGCCTCATGCATGCCAGGCAAGCACTGACTCACTGAAATACACACCCAGACCAAGTCATTATGCCCGACAAAATACAAACCTTCTGTCATGTAAAGATGTCCCTACCCCAAAAGAAGAACAGTAATCAAGTATAAAGAATTCTAAATTCTCTACAAGTGCAATATAGAGAGATTAAAAACCCAGTTTTTCCTATGATCAAGTGAAAAACACCTAGTCGTTAACATCCATTACAAATTGTTCTGTTTGCAGTTGGCCACTTTCCTTCCCCGGATCTCTTAAAGGTAATTCCACATCTATCCCACATCCCTGTGTTCTCTGTCTAGTTACCCTCTAACGTGCAGCACAGAGCCACGTTGATGGAAGACAGGAGGCCTGATGATTGATCACCCTTGCCTTTTCAAGATTATTTTTATATATATATATATGTTCATGCATCCTGGTTTCCTTCTTGTTCAAGGTTCCACTCCCCTCATGGACAGTGTTGTTGATCCAATCCCCTCCCCCAATCCATCACCTTCTCTCACCTTAACCTTTGACCTCTCCCTATAGAGGGGCCTTCCTTCTCCTCATCCTGGAAACACGTCAGCTTCCATGAATCTGCCCTGCTCCTTGCCCACTCTCTTCCCTGTTCCCATTCTCATCTCCTTCCCATTTGTCTTGCTACCAGGAATAAAATTCCTGCTTTAGTCTAGGAGTATATACTGCTTCTCTAGGAAGGAAACGACAGCACAAACCAAAAAGACAAAGGACTAGAGATTTAATGAATCAACCTACCATGTAATTGTAAAGAATATTTTTAGCTCTATTCTCAAAATGCCATGAAAATGCAAAAACAGAGACAGAGATGGGCGTGAAAATTATTTATAAAAGATTCATTTTTTCCTATATATAAGCTTCGAACTTACAGAAAACCTACAATAAATTATCTTTTACCATAATGATATGTAGAAAATACGATCAGGCATATTAAACATTTTCAAATATATTTTGGATTTTGAAATGCCTCTATATCTACACAAATATCTCTAAGATCCTTCCCCTCACACCAGGTTCTAGAGATACAACAAAAACAAACAAGCAAAACTTCTTCAGAGGCCCCACTATAGTGCTAACCAACTCAGGGGAGTCAAAAATAGACACAACATTTATGAAGAAAGATTCCCATGATCGTCTGTGTCAGATAAATGAAAAGCCACGCTTACAAGTATTCCTTTGCTTCAAAATAATTCTATCTCCTCCCCATATTTTGGAGGGGGAAATAGGAACATAAATATAAGATGATTTTCAATTTACCCCTTGAACACAAATTGAAAATAACTATGCCTCAACAGTGGGTCACAAAAAACCAGGCTCAGTTGTGGCTGCATTCAGGAATTGGACATTCAATCTAGAGATCTGAAGAAAGCTAAGATTTGAATAAAGACTATTGTTCTACGTCTGGGCAAGGCACACACCTTCAGCAGAGACTGTAGGGCTCTGCAGAACAGTCATGATTTACAGTATGTGGTAGAGGGTTACTGGACTCTCACCCTGACATTGAACATTGACTATGATGGAGATCTGAAGCCCACGGCAGAGGGGAGGGGGGTTTTCACCTTTGAGTTTACTGAACAGATCATCAGTTTTATCACATCTTTTGAGAAAGCACCAACAAACTTCCTCATGAATTGTAAAACCTAGCTTTTTTTTTGTTTTTTTTTTTTTAATCCCAGTCTCCCTACGTGCCCAATTTGTTACATCAAAATCCTCTCTGCCAGGCGGTGGTGGCGCACGCCTTTAATCCCACCACTCGGGAGGCAGAGGCAGGCAGATCTCTGTGAGTTCGAGGCCAGCCTGGTCTACAGAGTGAGATTCAGGAAAGGCACAAAGCTACACAGAAACCCTGTTTCGAAAAAAACCAAAAAAAAAAAAAAATCCTCTCTGGATTGAAAAAAGAATATGTCAGGCATGCTAAGAGATCACAGGAGGTCCCAGGCCACCCACTGAAAATCCACCCACTAGGTAAGGGTGGCTTTAGAACTACTTGTGTGGACACTTGAGAGGCCAGAACAATAGTCTGAGAAAAATACACTAGAGATGGTAAGGAAGGGCAATGGTATATCATAAGACAAAACAGAAACAGAAAGGGAGTAGGGGAGGAGGGAGGGAGGGGCAGGCTAATTAAGAAGAGCCCTTGACAGGACTTGAAGCTCTGGCCTTGGAGACATCCGTGCATTAAAAGGGACTATGGATGCGCTCAGTGATAAGAGCACTTCTAGAGAACCTGGTTTGGATTCCAAGCACCAACGTAACAGTTCACAACCATCTACAACTCCAGTTCAGGGGGTCTCACACCCTCCTCTGACCTTTGCAGGAACCAGGCATGTACATGTTGTACATACCCACATGTAGGCAAAACACCCATGTACAGAGATGAAAATAATTCATTAATAAATACAACAGGACTACGGAACAGCAGGACTACGGAAGGGTGCCTGGTGGACAGCACTGTTTGCTGCTCGGATGGAGTCCTGGCAGGGTGGAACAGAGTGGAATGCCCTGTAGGCTCCTACTGCCACCTGTCAGGGGAGAAGCTTTACTGCTATCGCCTATACAGGACATCATCCACAAGGGAGGGAGCACACGAAGAAAATGAAATGCTTCACTAGATCCATGCTGGGAACAGAGCCAAGTCCTAACCACAGGCAACCAGAACATATACCACTCCGGACATTCAGGGCAGAGGCAAGAACTCTGCCAAGCACTTTCCTTTACAAAGTGTGCGACTTCAACTAGTCCATCAAATGATGACTTTGACAAGGGAGGATGTCACTGACAGATCAGTGAGAAGATACATCTGGACTCTTTTCAGCAAATGCATCCCAGGAATTTCAGCTGCGGCCAAGGATATGAGAGAATGTGAAGCAGGTGAGCAGCGGCTTATAGGAGAATCCATTTCAAGCACAGATGTAATGTGGACGTGTTGAAGCTGTGTCTGCTCTGCTCAGCTCAATTTCTGGAGATACCAAGTTTCCAATGAAGGCTTGCACCACCCTGAAAGACATGGCCACCCACTCCTCTCCAGTTATGGCTCTGGCTTCATTTCCCTACCTTCCTTCTCTTCCCCAATCCACTAGATATGTTGACCTCTTGATGTCTTCTAAGGACTGGTCAGGACACACCAGTACACAAAGAGATCATGTGACAAGTTTCAAACAAAGGCCGTTGAAACATCCTAAACATGTTTTTTATTCTTGTTGTTGTTATTGTTGTTATTATTATTATTATTATTATTATTATTATTATTATTATTATTAATTTTTGCAGTGCTGGGGATCTAGCCAAAGCTTCAACATACTAGACAAAGACTCTACCATGGAGACATATCACTAGTCCAATAAGTTCCTTCTTAGCAAAGACTTTCAGAATATTTCTAAGAGAAGATTTACAAATTTTTCCAACTGAATTCTTTCTTGTGCAGGATGTATAAGAATTGAATATTTAGTAGCATTCTCATGGGTAGGACTGAACCCATGGCCTTGCACATGCTGGGCAAGAGCTAACCCTGAGCTACAGCTATCCATTTATCTTTTTACCTTTTGTATTTGGGATAACAGGGTCTCACTGAGTTGTCCAGGCTGAGCCCAAATTCACTCTACAGCCTAAGCAGCCTTGGACTTGTAATCCCTTCTTCAGCATCCCCAAAAGCTGGGATTATAGCTCTGTGACACCAGGCTGGCAAAACTCAAATTCTTTGAAATTTTTCAAGTGAAACAGTGACTAAAGGTTTATGTATGTCAGCCAGGAAACCTGCATTTTATTTGGTTATTGTAAAAATTTATAACAAATAACACTGTGAAAGCAGAGTGAGTTATTTGCAATAGATTGTGTAGTCAGAAGTTTTCCTGTGTCCCATCCAGTCCCACAGCCACTCAGACTCAAATAAACACACAGAGGCTTATATTAACTACAAACTGTTTGGCCATGGCCTATGGCTCAAGCTTCTTGCTAGCTAGATCTAACTAAACTCAGCCCATTTCTATTAATCTATATGTTGCCACATGTTCCGTGGCTTTACCTGTATGCCATTACATGCTGCTCCTAGAGAAAAACATAGAAAATATTTCAAGATATAAGCTTGGGCCAAAACTTCCACAAAAAGACTCCAATAGGTCAGGAAATAATACTAAGAATCAATAAATGGGATTTCATTAAACTAAAAAGCTTCTGAACAGCCAAGGATACAGTCAACAGGGTGATGAGAGAGGGCTACAGAATGGGGGGTTCTAGATAGAATTATTATCTAGAATATATGAAGAACTCTAAAAAATTAAACATCAAAAAATCATCCAACTCAAAAGTAAGAAAAATTACAAATAGTTCATACATTTTTGGGGAAAAAAATTACACCATCTTTAGTATCAGGGAAATGTAAGCCCAAACTACACTGAGCTCCATTTCACCCCAAACAGAAGGGCTATCATCATGAAAACCAAATACAACAAATGCTCGCAAAGATGTGATGGGGAGGCAAAAGAAATCCTCACCCGCTGTAGGTAGAAGTGTAAATCTGTCCAGCCACTACCATCAATATGAAAGTTCCTCAAAAATACAAACAGAACTACCATGTGACTCGGCTGTCCCACTTCCGAGCATACACTTGAAGGACTCTAAGTAAACTACAGGATAGTTGCACTTTCATGCTTATCACTGCACTAGTCACAGTACACAGAATCAGCTGATGTGACCATCGCTGAATGGATGGATTAAAAATACAGAATATCCATCATGAAGTTTTAGTCAGCTATGAAGAGAAATAGAATTATACAATTTTCAGGGAAATAGAACTAGAGATGTAAAATCAGTCAGACTCAAAAGGACAGATATCATGTTTTCATCACATGCAGAGTCTGTGTTTTTTGTTGTTGTTGTTGTTGTTGTTGTTGTTGTTGTTGTTGTTGTTTTTGTGTGTATGTGCCTGTGATAAAAGTAGAAGAGGACCAAAGCAGGAGGAAAGGGAGTCTAGATGAAGAGGGAGGTAGGCACACAGAGGGTAATATGAGTAAAAATGAAGGGCAATGTGCATGTTCTCTTCTATGGAGATTCCAATGTTTGGGTGTGGAATATCCTCCATGGGCTCATATATAGGAACAGTTGGCCCAGTAGGTGGCGCTGTTTGCAGAGGTTGTGGAACCTTCAGGAAGCAGGGCTGAGAAGAAGTTGGTTGCTGGGGACAAGGCCTGGGAATTATGGCACAACCATTTGCAGCCAATCTCTCCTTGTCAGTACCATGTAACAAGCAAGTGCCACACACTCACTCCGCTACAGACATGAGGCTGTCATGACACCATTCTTTCCTGTCATGACAGACTGAATACCCTGAACTACCATGTTGATTACCATGTTGATGAGAAAAGCACTCACACATTAGACTCAGTCAGTATATATAATAAGATCAACTAAAACATTATAGATCAGTTAAATATACACATATCTGACACTGTTTAATATATTTATACACACACACACACACACACACACACACACACACACACACACGAAACGTAAAAGTAGGAAGAAGACAAAGACCATGTACAGGAAAGAAACAGAGCAGCAGGAGGTAGAAAGGACAAGGGAGAATAATTCAGAGAGTGAATATGTGTAAAGTATAATGACATATGAGTACATGCATCTCATAATCCATGATTTTGTATACTAATGAAAACAGTAATTAAAAAATACAGAAAAAATACATTCTCTACAGGCTTTAATTTGGGGCAACATGGTAATAGGTCAGAGACAGTTAAACAGTTTAAGCCTCAAAAAAATAATAAAAGAAATTATAGATAGGGTAAAGAAAATGGCGTGTGTTAAAGCAAAATTCAACAAATATTTATTGAGTATCCACTATCTGCTGGGAAGTATTCATGGGGTAAGGATTCAGATGGGATAAAAATATGGAAAGGCTCTGTTCTTGTGGAGATTTTGTTCTGATGGGACAAGTGGCCATAATTAGATACACAAACACATCATGTCAGGTGCCAGGCACAGTCCTAGCATTTTAACTCTATTGGCTCATTTAAATCACCAACAGTTCTCTGAGGTAATGTCAGAGATGTTAAGAAACATGTCTAAGATAAGGACTATAGTACCCACATAGTAAGTCCAGGACCTTTCTCCAAAGATTATGTTCCTATATGTTGCGTGATATTTTGATCTCACTCTGATACTCCCAAGATTGCCTTGAATCAGAGGATGGAGCTGGCTACTAGATGACCAAAATTAGCCTGAGAAGTTTTGGAGGGCTGAGGACAGATAGAGAGATACAGGAAGTAGTAGGGTGGGGTTCAGAGAGGGTCTTGGCCTCTTTTAGATCCAGGAACAAGAGAGAGAGCAGGAGTTCACTCCTGAGTTTTATTGATAAAGGATAATTGGATAAATGCTTCACTACATGCTACATGTCACTGTCTGTCCATATCACAGCAAGCATCCAAACTGAGGACGCTGGAAAGTCACTTACTGGAAGTTTAAGCAGGGGACTGAAGTGATATGCCTTAAAAATAAACAAACAACCCTGTCTGTTGTATGCAGAGTAACCTGTAGAAGGAAAGAGGACAGTCCCCGATGCTTACAAACAGGCAAACACTAGCCACAAAGCAACCTCTAGAAGGAAAGAGGACAGTCCCCAGTGTTTATGAACAAGCAAACACTAGTCCCCCAGTCATAACCTGAACATAGAGTTCTTCCGTCATCCATCATGTGCAGAAAGCAGTGGGACATGTAAATATCCACCCTTAAAACAAAAGCTCTGACCCTTTAGTTCTGCAGCTCTGAAAGGTGGCTCACCCATCTCTTTCCTCTCCACATCAGACCACTATCCTGTAATTTCATTCTTTATGTCCACCACACATCCCTCTCTTTATCCAAACAGTTCCTCAAAGTCCAACTTTCCCCATGCTCAGCCTCAGTCAAAACAGAAAGCTCCTGCTCTCCATCACTTAGCAGAACTCTCATTGCAACACACCATTGGCACCAAGTCCAAATAGACCTTCTATGTGCCCAGAGATGTGTGCCTTCTGTCTTTAGGTGGTAAGCCCATGCTGCAGATGCCATGGGTACCACACCCCTGGACTGGCTGCAGCAGTGGCTACAGCAGCTCAAAGTTTCAGCCTCATTTCTCCTTTCTATGGCATGGGCTCTGTCTCCTTAGTGTATAAAACACTAACAGTACCTGGCTTAGAAGGGCTGCAAGGAGAATATGAATAAACCATGCAAGCCAGGAACATCGTAAGAGTAAAACATGTGCATTTGTATAATTTTTCATCTACTTCAACCTTCTTTCAAAGGGGGCTGATTTCCATATGCACAAGCACATTTCTTCAACCTCATTCCCCATGTTTTCATGGGTTTAGTTTTTAATTCTGATTTGTGGGGTGTGTGTGGGGTGTGGAAGCCAGAGGACAAGCTCAGATGCCACCCTCTGAAACAGAGACAAGGTCTCCCATTAGCCTGGAGCTCACTATTTGGGCTAGAATAGCTGGCTAGTGAGCCCCAGAGACTGTCCTGTCTCTGTTGACTCCGCAAAGAATTACAAGCACACCCCACCACATCCAGAACTTTCTTTTTTCTTACAAGGATTCTGGGATCAAACTCAGGTCCACATGTTTGGAAGACAAGCACTTTACCAATCGAGTTCTCTCTCCAGCTTCCCAGTTTTTCCTTTTAATTTTGTCTAATTTCTCATAAACACACATAAATAAAAACAAAGCGTGCTAATTTTTGTTTCTGAAACTTCCTCTTTTTTAGTATGTGTATATCTTTAGTGTGGGAATACATGTGCACATGTGTGCATGTCTGTGGAGGCCAGAGGTCAACACTGACTATCTTCAACCATTCCGTATCTTATTTTCTTGAGACAGAGTCTATTGTTGAACCTGGAGCTCACCAATTGGCTAGAATGGCCGAGCTGTGTGCTCTAGGAATCCTCGTCTCTGCCTCCCCAGCATTGGGGGTTACAGACATGAGCTGCTTCACTCAACACCTTACATAGGTTCTGGGGATCTGAACTCAGGTCCTCATGCCCGCATGGCAAGAACTTTCCTGACAGAGCCATCTCCCCAGCCCAAACCTCGGCTCTCTTGACCAACACTTGCCACAAGGCTGCACATCCAAGACGTGCACTTGGATGTCGGTGTACTCTATAGTGAGTGGATACTGCCCTGAAGCACACAACTTGGTAGACCTGACCAGTTCTGTAATGGAGTCACTCAGGGCTTAATGAGTCTTAACTCTAGTTCCCTAAGAACCACATGGAGATGCCCTCACCTCCCCACACAAGGAAACCAGATTAATTTTTCAGCAGCATGTGTATAAAAACGTCACCAGCAATGATAATGGGTTTTCATTGTACATCTTCCTTTTTTTAACTATTAAAAAAATACTTTCCAGAGCTGGAAGCATAAGTCAACTGGAAGGGCACTTGTCTAGCACATAAAGCCCTAGGTTTGACTCTAGAACAACATAAATTAGGCACAGTGTCAACATCTGTGGGCCCAGAGGCAGGGGATCATAAGTTCAAAGCCATCCTTGGCTCTATAGCAACTTCAAGGCCAGCCTGGACTACGTAAAATCCTGTTTCTTGCTGTGTGTCTGTCTCTGTCTCCCTCTGTCACTCAAAGATAATCCTCTTTTATTTTGAATTTTCAGATTATCATTACATCCATGGTCTGTAGGGCACTGTCTCCACGTGCTTGTCCACTGACCCTTTCCTTTGAAAATCAATGTGCTTTAAACACCCCATTCCCTGGAAAAAAAAAAAAAGCTTTAAATTTCATCAAAAAATGACTTTCTCAAGGGGCAGATAATAAATCCGATTTAGATTCAGTCTCGGCCACTTGCGAAAGTATTCTTGAAGGGAGAAGCTGTACTTGCCACACACAAGTAAAGCAACCCACTCGAACTAGGGGGCTCTAGAATGCAATAAGGGGACTTCCTGTTTACTACAAAAGTTTCCTGTCTTAACCCCGGCACTGCTCTCCTGCATTGAGTTGTCAAATGACTAACTGTGACAAAGACACCACACAGTTCACTAATAACCACCCATTACCAACAGAGAGGACTACACTGAAGAACTTCTCAGAGCGAAAGGCAGAGAGAACAGAAATCAGGCAGGAGTGAAATTCATTCCACAGGATCTTCCTGTACCTTACCTTTAACAGTCTCAGAGAGTTCCTCTCTGCCTTTTCGGGGTAGAGTCCATCAACTCAAACCAGGCAGAGGAAGCCGCAAGAAGGGATGTGTCACATTCTGCTTAAACCATGCACCTGGCCGAGCCACTTGGCAACGTCACCACACGGCACCGAGAACCGAAGACGCAGCAGGCCTGGAGTCCTCAGGTGGCTCTCGGAGCCTGCCGGGTCCACTGCACGGATGCCCCTGCCTCTCCCTGCTTCCTCGGATGTTCCAGAAATGGAACACTAGGCAGGACTAGCGGTGACCTCTACAGAACAGTCCTGTCCAGCTAAGAACAACAATGAGCCACCCTGGCCACACATCAAGTCTTGTTACTGCTCGGGCATGCTAAGTGAAAAAGCCGATCACATTATGTCCCTTCTCCTGAGGCCACTCCCTGGGAAGGGGACAGGATGCAATCGCCCCATCCTCCCCTCAGCTTCCTTCCTCTGCTTTTCCATGGGAGAATTCCAGGGAATGAGTTATGTGCACGCACACTCACACACACAGTGGGCTGTGGTCAGACAGCCTGCTGTCCCACACGGAAGCCTGCAGTCTGACGGACTCAGAACAGAGAAGTTGCTATCTACAATCTCCAGCCCACCACTTCCTCTTGTCAGCCTATGGTCCTCCCTGAGGCTCACCAAACCAATCCAGATTGCAATCTGTACACTTATCATCTTAAATTATTAAAAAGGACTAAAGCCTTTGCAAACATTATGTGGCTTTAATGAAAACCTCCAAACAGTCATCAATTCAGAAGTTATTTTCTGACCTTACTTTCAATGCATAAATGGTTACGATAATCAATGTAGCTAGTGCCAAGACTTACATGCATTGTATATAAGTTAAGGAGCCAGAGAATAAAATGACTCCTTTACCTTTTTTAGGCTTTCTTACTGTTAATTCGCTCTCCTCCTTTCTTCTGTATTAATCTCCCTCTCCCCCCTAATTAAAGACCCCCCATTTCTCCTTTCAAATCAATCGCACCCTGCTATTCTCCTATTTCTCCCCTACCCAAGGTCCATTTCTGCTTTCCTGGTTTCTGCAGTTCCCCAGACTTTGTCAAATCTTCACATCTGAAGATTTGGAGCTAGGAGCCTCAGATGAGGGAGAAAGTGTGATGTTTTGTCTTTCTGGGACTGGATTACCACACTCAATATGATCTTCTACAGTTCATCCATTTACCTGAAATTTTCATGATTGCATTTTTCTTTACAGCTGGGGATTATTCCATAGTGTATATGATTCACATTTTTCATGATCTGCTCCTCAACGGAAGGCCACCGAGTTTGTGTCCAATTCCTGAACTGTTGTGAACAGAGCAGCAATGAACAAGCCTGAGCAAGTAACTGTCTGTGAAGTAGGATGTTGAGACCTTCATGTGCTGAGGAGTGGTATAGATGGGTCAAGTCTCTCTCTCTCTCTCTCTCTCTCTCTCTCTCTCTCTCTCTCTCTCT
>CABHPR010138054.1:0-41015 GCA_902168415.1 Peromyscus melanophrys
GGAGTTGGGGGCTAGTGCTAGTCTCTGAGTCTCAGCAAGTGGCTGGGGTCTTGGGAGCATGGGTGTGGGGGCAGGGCATGTAGATTCCAGGGTCTGCCTGGGGGTCTTGGAGAAAGAGAACCTTTCGAGGGGCAGGATCCCCCCTGATGGCTGGTGCCCAGGGATGGGACCTAGAGGCAGGCCTCCCTGGGTATGACCCCAGTCACTCACCTCTGGTCTGGATGGGAGTTCAGGGCTGGATGGGAGCTGGGGGCTGGTCTCTAAGTCTCAGGACATGGCTGGGGTCTCAGGCCGATGGGTGTGGGGGCAGGGCTTGGAGATTGCAGGGTCTTCCAGGGGTCTTGCAGAAGGGAAACCTTCCCATGGGACCCACCCAATGGCCAAGTTGGGCAGATCTTCCCCAAAATGGCTGGTGCCCAGAGATAGGACCTAGGGGCAGGCCTCCTGGGGTATGACCCCAGGCACTCACCTCTGGTCCGGATGGGGGTTCAGGGCTGAATGGGAGCTAGAGGCTGGTCTTTAAGTCTCAGGAAGTGGCTGGAGTCTCGGGCAGATGGGTGTTGAGATTTATATGTTCAAAGCAAAATATTTTTGTGATGTTTTGTATTATCTGAAATATTTGGTGACTTTGACAGAGCCAAACTTAATTTGTTGAGTGAGCCATTTGCTACACAGAGAGAGATTCATGTCTCTGAAAATTTTTCTTCTCTGCAAAACCAATGTGTGTTAAGCATTTATTTGATTCTTTCATGATTTCATTCAGCATTTATTTAGTGAATCTTTTGGGAACTTACTAGTCAAGGAAAATGACCAAAGTGGAAAAGAGTTATCAGAGCTGAAAGGTCAAAGCTTGGGCAATAGAAGACCCAACACCTAGGTTCAGTCACCTGTCCTCAATATTCCTATTAAAGAAAAAAGAAATGAAAACAGAGAAAACAGATGTATTTGATGTTGTAACATTGGGAAGAAGAAAAAAGAGACCCAGTAAAATTCCCTCTCTATACACACATACACATGCACATATGCATACACAGAAACACACACATACACACACACACACACACACACACACACACACACACACACACACACACCATACATATACACAAAACCTTCAAGGTCATGATCAGAGGTTTGAATATAAAGAGAAAGAAATTGTGTAAAACTAAGCTTTCCTAGTCAAAGTATGGCTGTGCAAATTATTGACACACCATTGTTGTTCTGGTTACTTTTTGTCAACTTAATACAACTAGAGTTGTCTGGGATGAGGAAAATTCAACTGAGAAATAATCTTCATGAGAGTGGCCTCTGGGAATGTCTTTGGGAACAATGTCTTAATGTTTGTCTGGGAAGGCGAACCCACTTTTGACAGTGCCACCTCTTGGCAGGTGGTCCTGGAATATAGAAGAAAAGAAACTGAGCAAGCCACAAATAATAAGCCAGTATGAACTGCTCCTCCATGGCCTTTGCTTTAATCCCTGTCTCTAGGATCCAACTTGCATTCTTTTCAAAAATAAACAATAACCTGTAAGTTGAAATAAGCCCTTTACTTCTAGTATAGTTTTGGGTCAGTATTTAATTACAGCAACAGAAAATCATACTAGAACAATTGTTTATGTTCCAGTATTTCCAGCAAGGTAACCTTACAAATTATCAGAATTGTATGAAATTTATTTCTCCTCTGGCTAGCAACAGAATTATTCTTTTTCCTGCTTTATAGCATGGAAAATTACATTTCATTTGGACCATTGTTTTAATAGTCAGATACCTAATAGCAAGGCCACAGTGTCTTTTTCTAATATTCTTTATTTTCATTTTTTTCTTTTTTCTTTATTGAGAAATGTTCTACTCACTCCACATACTATCCATAGATCCCCCCTCCTCCCACCCCCCAGCTCTCTTTCCTAAGCCACCCTGCATCGCCACATCCCCAAAATCGAGGTCTCCCATGGGGAGTCAGCAGAGCCCAGCACACTGAGCCTAGGCAGATCCAAGCCCCTTCCCACAACACCAAGGCTGTGCAAGGTGTCACACCACAGGCACCGGGTTCCAGAAGCCTGCCCATAGACCATAGACAGAACCCAATCCCCCTGCCTGGTTTCCCCCCAAACAGTTCGAACCAAACAACCATCTTCCATATCCAGAGGGCCTAGTCCAGTCCCATGGGGGCTCCACAGCTACCAGTCCACAGTTCATGGGCTTCCACTAGTGTGGCTGGTAATCTCTGCATGTCCGCCCATCATGATCTCAGTGTCCCTTGCCTGCAGTATCTGTCCTCTCTCTCAATTGGATTCCTGGAGCTCTGCCTGGTGCCTGGCTGTGGATCTCTGTATCTACCTCCATCATTCACTGGACAAAGGCTCTATGATGACAGCTAGATTGTTTGCTAGGCTGGGCACCAGAGTAGACCAGTCCAGGCACCCGCTGGACCACTGCCAGCAGACCAAGGTGGGGTCAACCTTGTGGATTCCTGAGAGCCTCCCCAGCACCCTGCCTCTTCCTATTCCCATGATGTCCTCATCTATCATGGTATCTTCCTCCCTGCCCTCCCACTCTGTCCCTATTCCAGCTTGACCCTCTCATTTCCCTATGTTCTCATCCCCCACTCCTTGCCCTCTGCTACCCCCCACACCCAGTCCATTCATGTAGATGTCATCCATTTCTCCTTCACAGGGTCATCCATGTGTCCCTCCTAGGATCTTTCCCTGTTAGCTACCCTCTTGCGAGTTGTATCCACTTATGAGTGAGTACATACTATGTTTCTCCTTCTGAGTGTGGGTTACCTCACTCAAGATGATATTTTCTAGCTCCATCCATTTGCCTGCAAATTTCATGATATCATTGTTTTTTACTGCTGAGTAGTACTAAATTGTATATATGTGCCATATTTTATTTATACATTCTTCAATTAAGGGGCATCAAGGTTGTTTCCAGGTTCTTCCTATTACAAATAATGCTGAAATGAACATAGTTGAGCATGTGCCCTTTTGGTAAGATTGAGCATTCCCTGGGTATATGCCCAAGAGTGGTATAACTGGGTCTTGAGGAAGACTTATTCCCAATTTTCTGAGAAACCGCCATACTGATTTCCAGAGTGGCTGTACAAGTTTGCATTCCCACCAACAGTGGAGGAGTGCTCCCATTGCTCCACATCCTCTCCAACATAAGCTGTCTTCAGTGTCTTTGTCCTTAGCCATTCTGACAGGTATAAGAAGGTATCTCAGAGTTGTTTGGATTTGCATTTCCCTGATGACTAAGGATGTTGAGCAGTTCCTTAAATGCCTTTCAGCCATTTGAGATTTTTCTGTTGAGAATTCTCTGTTAAGCTCTGTAGCCCATTTTTTAATTGGATTGTTTAGTATATTGATGTCTAGCTTTTTGAGTTCTTTACCCATTTTGGAGTTCAGCCCTCAGTCAGATGTGGGGTTGGTGAAGATCTTTTCCCATTCTGTAGGCTGTCATTTGGTCTTATTGACCATGTCCTTTGCTCTACAAAAGCTTCTCAGTTTCAGGAGCTCCCATTTATAAATTGTCACTCTCAGTGTCTGTGCTACTGGTATTATATTTAGGAAGTGGTCTCCTGTGCCAATTCATTCCAGACTACTTCCTACTTTCTCGTCTATCAAGTTCAGTGTAACTGGATTTATGTTGAGGTCTTTGATCCACTTGGACTTGAGTTTTGTGCATGGCAACAGATATGGATTTATTTGCAATCTTCTGCATGTTAACATCCAGTTATGCCAGCACCATTTGTTGAAGACGCTTTCTTTTTTCCATTGTACAGTTTTGGCTTCTTTGTTAAAAATCATATATTCATAGGTGTGCAGATTAATGTCAGGGTCTTCAGTTTGATTCCATTGGTCCACATGGCGGTTTTTATACCAGTACCAAGCTGGTTTTTTTAGTATAGCTCTATAGTAGAGCTTGAGGTCAGGGATCGTGATGCCTCCAGAGGTTGCTTTATTATACAGGATTCTTTTTAGTTATCCTAGGTTTTTTGTTTTTCCATATAAAGTTAAATATTGTTCTTTCCAATTCTGTGAAGAATTGTGTTGGTATTTTGATGGGGATTGCATTGAATCTGTAAATTGCTTTTGGTAAGATTGCCATTTTTACTATGTTGATTCTACCTATCCATCAGCATCTTCTTCAATTTCTTTCTTCAGAGACTTAAAGTTCATATCATACAGGTCTTTCACTTGCTTAGTTAGAGTTACCCCATGGTATTTTATATTATTTGTGGCTATTGTAAAGGGTGATGTTTCTCTGATTTCTTTCTCAGCCCCGTTTTCCTTTGTATATAGGAGGGCTACTGATTTTTTTGAGTTAATCTTGTATCCTACCACCTTACTGAAGGAGTTTATCAGCTGTAGGAGTTCCCTGGTGGAATTTTTGGTCATTTTTGTATACTATCATATTCTTTCTAATTTGTATCCCCTTGATCTCCTTTTGTTGTCTTATTGCCCTAGCTAGAACTTCAAGTACTATATTGAATAAGTATGGGGAGAGTGGACAGCCTTGTCTTGTTCCTGATTTTAGTGGAATTGTTTTGAGTTTCTCTCCATTTAATTTGATATTGGCTGTTGGCTTGCTGTAAATTGCCTTTATTATGTTTAGGTATGTTTCTTGTATTCCTGATCTCCCTAGAACCTTTATCATGAAGGGGTGTTGGATTTTGTCAAAGGCTTTTTCAGCATCCAATGAGATGATCATGTTTTTTTTTTCTTTCAGTTTGTTTATATGGTTTATTACATTGACAGATTTTCATATGTTGAACCATTTTTGCATCCCTGGGATGAAGCCTACTTGGTCATGGTGGATAATTTTTTTGATGTGTTCCTGGATTTGGTTAGCCATTATTTTATTGAATATTTTTTCATCAATGTTCACGAGGGAGATTGGTCTATAATTCTCTTTCTTTGTTGCATCTTTGTGTGGTTTGGGTATCAGGGAAACTGCAGCCTCATAAAAAGAATTTGGCAATATTCCTTCTGTTTCTATGGTGTGGAACAATTTGAAGAGTATTGGTATTAGCTCTTCTTTGAAAATCTGGTAGAATTCTGCACTGAATCCATCTGGTCCTGGTTTTTTTTTTTTGGTTGGGAGACTTTTAATGACCATTTCTACTTCCTTAGGGGTTATTGGTCTATTTAAATATTTTATCTGGTCTTGATTCACTTTAGTATGGGGTACCTATCCAGAAAATCGTCCATTTCTTTCAGATTTTCCAATTTTGTGGAGTACAGGTTTTTGAAGTATGACCTAATGATTCTCTGGATTTCCTCATTGTCTGTTGTTATGTCCCCCATTTCATTTCTGATTTTGTTAATTTGGATGCTCTCTCTCTGCTTTTTGGTTAATTTGGATAAGGGCTTATCTATCTTGTTAATTTTCTCAAAGAACCAACTCTTTGTTTCATTGATTCTTTGTATTGTTGTCTTTGTTTCTATTTTCTTTATTTCAGCCCTCAATTTGATTATTTCCTGGCGTCTGTTTCTACTGGGTGAGTTTGCTTCTTCTTGTTCTAGAACTTTCAGTTGTGCTGTTAAGTCACTAGTGTCAGATTTCTCCAACTTCTTTATGTGGGCATTTAGTGCTATGAATTTCCCTCTTAGCACTGCTTTCATAGTGTCCCATAAGTTTGGGTATGTTGTGCATTTGTTTTCATTGAATTCTAGGAAATCTTTATTTCTTTATTTCTTCCTTGACCCATTGGTGATTCAATTGGACATTATTCGGTTTCCATGAGATTGTAGGCTTTCTGTAATTTTTTTTGTTGTTGAAATCTAACTTTAAACCATGGTGGTCTGGTGGACACAGGAGATTATTTCAATTTTTTTATATCTGTTGAGATTTGCTCTGTGACCAAGCATGTGGTCGATTTTGGAGAAGGTTCCATGGGGTGCTGAAAAGAAGGTATATTCTTTTGTGTTAGGGTGGAATATTCTGTAGATATCTATTAAAACTATTTGAGTCATAATGTCTGTTAGTTCCCTTATTTCTCTGTTAAGTTTCTCTCTGGCATACCTGTCCATTGGTGAGAGTGAGGTGTTGAAGTCTCCCACTACTAGTGTATGGGGTTTGATGTGCCTTTTAAGCTTTAGTAATGTTTCTTTTACAAATGTTGGTGCCCTTGTATTTAGGGCATAAATATTCAGAATTGAGACTTCATCTTGTCGGATTTTCCCTGTGATAAATATGTAGTGTCCTTCCCAATCTCTTTCAATTGATTTTAGTTTGAAGTCTATTTTATTAGATATTAGGATAGCTACACCAGTTTTCTTCTTAAATCCATTTGATTGGAGAGTCTTTTCCCAGCCTTTTATTCGGAGGTGGTGTATTTCTTTGAAGTTGAGGTGTGTTTCTTATATGCAGCATGGATGTTTTCATATCCATTCTGTTAGCCTGTGTCTTTTTATAGGTGAACTGAGATCATTGATATTGATGGATATTAATGACCAGTTATTATTAATTCCTGTTATTTTTTGGTGGTAGTGTTGTATGTTTCCCTTCTTTGGTATTTGTTGGTATGGGACTATCTATTGCCTGTGTTTTCATGGGTGTATCTAACTTCCTTATTTTGGAATTTTCCTTCAAGTGCTCTCTGTAGGGCTGGATTTGTGGAGAGATATTGTTTAAATCTGGTTTTTGTGGAATATGTTGTTTACTCCATCTATGTTGATTGAGACTTTTGCTGGGTATAATAGTCTGGGTTGGCATCCATGGTCTCTTAGTATCTGTATAACATCTGTCCAGGACCTTCTGGCTTTTAGAGTCTCCATTGAGAAGTCAGGTGTTATTCTTATGGGCCTGCCTTTATATGTTACTTAGCCTTTTTCCTTTGCAGCTCTTAATATTTTTTCTTTATTCTGTATTTTTAGTGGTTTGATTATTATGTGGCAAGAGGACCTTTTTTTTGGATCCAGTCTATTTGGTGTTCTGTAACCTTCTTGTATTTTTATAGGCATTTCCTTCTTTAGGTTGGGAAAGTTTTCTTCTATGATTTTGTTGAATATATTTTCTGTGTCTTTGAGATGGTATTCTTCTCCTTCTATCCCTACTATTTGTAGGTTTGGTCTTTTCATGTTGTCCCAAATTTCCTGGACATTTTGGGTCATGACTTTGTTGGCTTTAGTGTTTTCTTTGACTGATGAATATATTTTTTCTACCGTATCTTCAATGCCAGAGATCCTCTCTTCCATCTCTTGCATTCTGTTGGTTATACTTGCATCTGTAGTTTCTGTTCGTTTACTCAGATTTTCCACTTCCAGCATTATCTCAGTTTGTGTCTTCTTTATTGACTCCATTTCAGTTTTGAAATCTTGAACTCTTTCCCTCACTTGTTTAATTCCTTTCTCTTGTCTTTCAAGGGATTTACTGATTTCTTCCCATTTTTTGTTTGACCTTTCCTCGATTTCTTTAAGGGAATTTTTCATTTCCTCTTTTAAGATCTCTAATATCTTCTTAAAGTCATTTTTATGCTAGATATCTTCTGTTTCTTCTGTGTTGGGATGTTCAGGTCTTGCTGATGTAGGTTCTGATGGAGCCATATTGATATTTATGTTGTGACTGTATTTTTGCCCTGGCATCTACCCATCTCTTTCTCCACTTGGTGCAAGAGGTGTCTGTGTCTAAGGGAGCCTCTCTTGGTCTGATTGATACTTTTGATCCAGTGGGAGCTCTTGGTCTAGTTGATGCTGATGGACTTTTTGTCCTAGGGAGCAGTTCTTAGTCAAACTGGCACTAGTGGGCTCTGTCTCAGGGAATAGCTGCAGTTTTACCGTGTGGTAGATTGTGGTAGTCTGACCTGTCTGCAGAAGGTCTGCCTGCCAACTGACCTCTTAGTCCAGATAGGTGCTGGCAGACTCTGTCTTAGGGAACAGTTGCAGTCTCAGAGGATGGGTGGGTTTGGGGGGAGGTGGGGCTTGGGTTACAGTGTCTGATGGGGGATGGTGGTAGTCTGACCTGTGTACAGGAAGTCTGCCTGCCAACTTGCCTGAAACTGGAACTGCAATGGGTGCGGGTGTATGGGTGCAGGGTTGTGCCCCTGGGGCCCAAAGCCTAGGGGCTAGGGTGTTCAGGTATTAGGATAAAGACTCACCTCTTAGTCCAGTCGGGTGCTGGCAGGCTCTGTCTCAGGAACAGTTGCAGTCTCGGAGGGTGGGTGGGTCTTTTCCTAATATTCTTATTCCTGCCATGAATGTTAAAAGTATTGTGCCTGAATGGTAACTGTATCATTTGTTGAGATTTTCTTAAATTTACTGTTTATTTATGCATTTATTTATTTATTATGTATACAGTGTTCTGCCTGCATATGTCCCTGCAGGCCAGAAGATAGCACCAGATCTCAAACAGGTGGCTGTGAGCCACCATGTGGTTGCTGGGAACTGAATTCAGGACTTCTGGAAGAGCAGTCAGTGCTTTTAACCACTGAGCCATTTGTCTAACCCATTTGTTGAGGGTTTTTTTTTAAATCAAAATTACTATGACAGCTTTAATCTGAAGATGATGCTGAACAGTGGATAGCCCCACCTCTGAGAGTTTGAGTTATTGTTATCTTCTGATGACCTGGAAAAATAACTCCCATCCCCCTCCAAATGCCCCCAGAAAGACCATACTCAGTCCCTGAGAACTCAACAGTTTTAAGCTCCAGGCATAATTTCTAACACTGCCTTAGTGTTTAAAGTTATAAACACATTTGCCATTTAATAAAGCACTAGAGTACACTTTCAAGACTTCTTGAATTTTTTTTCCTGAATTTCCATCCTTATTAGCCTCAGGTGAAGTGTAATTTTCTTTTTTCTCCATTATGTATAGTTTATTCCTTAGCAGTATTCTATTTGCTTACCATGTTACTGCCCAGATTAGGAGAAACTTCATGCAAGGTACTTTTCAAAGCAATGGAGGGAAGACCTGTGCAGAATCTTGTTTGCTTCTCACCAAGAAACATCAGAATTAAATTTATTCCTGAAGCTCATCAAAGAAAAGCTTAACTGTCAAAACATCACTACTACAATATAGTGATTATTGACTCACTCTGTAAACTATATCCAAGAGGCAGGGGACAGTGCTGCAATTATCTTGCTGTGGCATCTTCTTAACTTCCTTATTCTGAGAGCTTTTTGAAAAGAATTCACACACAGCTGTGTGAGAGCCCATTTTCAGGTTCCTTGTGGCTTTACCCAGCAGGTGCTCATATGACCCATCCAGCAGGTCCAGTTATTCGTGGGTCTCGAGCCAGGAATCACCTGAAAGCCAATGGGGGAGAGAAAGGAAGGAAGCCTTGCACATATAATGAATGACAAGAGTCAGTCTGAGTCGCGTCAAGGCTCCGTTTATTAAACTGAATGCTGAAGCTTATATAGGGAGCGGGGAAGGCAAGGAGTGAAGAGTGTGAATTCCTGAGGGAGGGTTAAGGTGAGGTCACTTTGGTCCCAGGCCCTGCAGCTGGATGATTAGCATTTGCTTTAGAAAGTTTATCTAGTTGTAAATCCTGCGGTTGGCCGGTACCAAGCCCCTGCTGTGGGCTAATTAACACATGTTTCAGGAGGTTTACTTAATTGTAAATTCTGTACCAGGTCCCTGCTTTTAGGAGGCTTGATAAATCAGGAAAGTGACACAGCTGCCCAGAGTCTAGGTCTCTAACAATTCCCCCTTTTTTCTTTAAAAAAAAAAAAAAAATGAACCACGTTTATGCGGTCAAGCTTTAAGAGATCTGGGTCTGAAGAAATGGCTTCTGGTCTGGAGGATCACAGAGACCCCATCCCTCTATGCTATGAGATGGGAGGTCCGGGAGGCAATGTCTCCCCAGATTCAAGCACCTACAGGCGTCCCCTTGGTGCTGAATCAGCGGACCGTGCAGTTTTTTTGAGGGAATGGAGATTGCTGAGCATTGAGCTGTTACTGCACAACCATTATGCAACGGGGTATGTAATCCAGACTCTCGGGTTATAAGGGCACCCACGTCCCTAGTCTGAGCAGTCACAGCTGCACTCCAGCCATGCCTGGAGCTTTCCCTCACACAGGGGCTGTCTCACCCGAGTAGAGGGGTCTGTGTGGGGCATCTCCGTCATAATCCTAATAGGACCAGGGGTGTTAGGACCTGAGGGCACTGAACCTGAGCCTTTGAGGGGTCTCCTGGCTGTTCTCTGTATCTAGTCTATGATAATGAATCGAAATATGCTGTGGTAAGGCCGAATCAATCTGATTTTTGATAAATCGAGTCAACTGCTGCAAAGCCCAAGGACCAAAAGAAATGAGAAGGAGAAGAATAATTAACGGTGCTAGGATGGTGGGTAGCAAGGTGGAGAGCCAAGGGGACCCTTGCAGCCAATTTTCAAACCACCCGTGCTGATTTTCAAATTCCCTTTTTCTTTGAGCCAGCCTCTCCCTTAATTTTTCCATCGATTCCCTGACAATACCAGTATGGTCTGCATAAAAGCAGCAATCTTCCTTTAGAGCAGCACATAAGCCTCCCTCCTTCAGAAACAGCAGATCTAGACCCCTTCTGTTTTGTAGCACTACCTCTGAAAGTGAAGTGAGTGATTTTTCAAGGGCTGAAATGGATCTTTCTATCGCTTCTAGATCAGTGGTCATGGCCATCTGTAGCTGCATCAGGTGGTTGTTTTGTACAAGGGCGGTGGTTCCTGTACCAATGCCTGCAGCAATGCCTCCGATACCTAACAAGAGGGCAATGGTCATAGATACAGGCTCTTGAGTGTATCTGCCCCTTTGTTCAAAGAATTCTATCACTGATTTTTCTTCATGATATGTGACACGAGGCCATAGCTGAACAAGTACACAGAATTCATGGGAATGATTGAATATCAGAGCAGACACACAGGGGGTTAACCCGGTGTTGCAGGCCCAGTAGGACCCATTGGGTGCCTCAAGATAATATCCTCCTTTATAGGGTGTCAAGATTTCGTTACAGAGATGCCTATGGGTCGGTGGGGCTTTGCCTAAACAGGAACCTTGTCCAGAAACCTCAGAGAGTGTCAGTTTAAGAGGTTTAGTCTGGCATCTACTGCTCGGGGAAGTGAGATTGCTGGCAGCAGACTGAAAGGCAATTCCCTCATAATAGGGAGGACTGGAGGTAAGGCAAAGCCAGCAATCCAAGGTCTTATCTGGGCTTGTGGCATTTAGGGCCATATATGCTCCCTGTACTAAACTGAACAACCTATTGTCGGTATTTTGCGGGATAACAGGGAAAGTACTACGCAGGGAGGGAGTGAGAGTGCTACCAGGTGTGGGCCCCGGTGTGATCGCTCCTTTGGCTGTGGCTGGGATTTTGCTTTGAGAATCGAGGAGGACCGGATTAGGTCCAATGGAGACAGCATTAACGGGTTCTATTTTTAGTAGTATCTTAAAGCTGACTCCCTTATCTTTGCCATCAAGATGCCATTTAAGTCCCCATGTCTTTCCCGAGGTCCAGCCCGTATTGGCCTTGCCCTGTGCGGTAAAGGTGATATTGAGGGGCAGCGACAACCCAGGGGCTTGGGGCTTCCACGTCATTGAAGAATAGCAGGGGCGGCCAGAGGGCTTTAAGTAGCCCCTGGTGACCGTAATAAGGTCCCAGGAGGAGGATGGGTGCCAATAAGCTGCACCGGTGGTCTCACAGCCCCATTGAGCATAAAAGAAATCCTCGACTCCTCCACATCTGGCAGCCATGGCTTGGCTTTTACCGTCCTTGGGACAGACATAGAAGTCAGATTGTGTCAACCTACAACGGGCTGTAGGACTAGCACAGCCTGGGGCAGTCATCACGGCAGGGTTAATACCATGAAGTATTTTAAAAGGGCCTGACCAGCGGCCTGTAAATGTTTGCCCTCCCGTGCCATTTAACTGGTGTTGGCTAATAGTAGGTATATCCCAAAATCTAATCCTGCAGCTAACTGACAGAAGTCAGGAGTGAGTGGCGGCCACCAGGAGCAAGGGGCGTGGTTTGCAGTAACCCTGCAGACCTCCTCTCCTGTTTGTGTTAAAATCTGCCAGGCAAGCTTTTTGATAGTGTGGGGACTTTCTTTGGAAATGCAAAAGAGGGGGAGGAGTAGTAGGCAGACGATGAAGCAGGGGTTGACTCCTCGAGGCTTGCTACGAACAGATCCGGGAGGAACAGTTCCCGCCATTGAGAGGTCCATGGCTCCCTTTGTTTTCCAAGCTGCAGGCGTTTCTGTAAGGAAGGAAAAAGAATTTTTGTCTCAGGACTATGTCCTGGACGTAACAGTTATTATTTCCTTAGTCTAGGGAGGCAGCTTGTGTAGAGTAGGGCTTAATCAGCCTTTCTGGTAGCCAATGAGCTCCATTTTTCTTGGAATCGTAGATGCGTGTAGACCCTTTTCCCCAGATTATAACTGGATCAGGGCCGCCCCATTTTCTGGTGATTGGATCTTTTTAAAGGGCCTGAGCATATCCTTGTTTAGTTTCTGGGTCAGAAACTAAATGTCGCTCAGCCGCAGATTTTTCAAAAATATCCAGTGTTAAAAATTTTAACATAAAGAGAGCATGAGAAAGCAGAGCTTTTTGGTTTCCTTTAAGGGGAAACAGTACCTCTTGTGAGCTGAGTTTATTAAGAGTATGTTTCAAAGTTGGGTGGGCTCTCTCCACAATACCCTGGCCTTGAGGGTTGTAGGGTATTTTAGTGATGTGTTTAATTTCTAATTGTAAACAAAACTGTTTAAATTTATTACTAGTATATCCTGGGCCATTATCAGTTTTTACACATTTTGGCTGACCCAGCATGGTGAAGACATGTAACATATGATTGATAATATCTCTGGTGGCTTCTCCATTGTGAGCAGAGGCACAATTAAATCCACTGAAGGTATCTACAGTAACATGTATGAACTTTAGTTTACCAAAAGAAGGAACATGGGTGACATCCATCTGCCATATTTTGCAGATCTCTGAAGTATGAGGGCTGTCCAGGTATCTGAATAGACAAACTTTGTTTCTAATTACTTGTTTCAAGCTCAACCCTGAAAACATATGCAAGGGACTGAGTGAATGAGCAAACTTATCCCTGTAATATTACTGTTATGTCCAGATCACGTCCCCAAAGAAGCCACCGGAGACTTTAGGTACAGAATGCAAAAGCGAGGTTTATAGTTCTTATTACAAGCCATGGTCAGGGAAGCTCATCAGAGCACTCACTCATAGCAGTGAGGCCGGGGGGAGCTTGTCCTTTCTTGGGGAAGTTAGTTTTTGTAAGCAAAACCCATCAAATTTCTTAGAGGGGAGGGGGTTAGTACGGGTCCATCCTTGATTGGTCCAGTTTTTCCCAGGCCTGGACTTGGTCTTATCTGTTTGTCCTGTCAGGAGTTTTACAACCCATCTCCGGGGTCCGTGAAGTTTGGGATGTTTTATGACCACTTAGCCTCTGTCAGATGGTTGAATATCCTGACTCTGTGTTTTCTTAAGTTTCTGTAGCTGATAAAGCCACCTGGGAAGAAGGGGTCTAAGTTCTTATCTGCACTTAGGAATCCTGGTTTCCTTTAATTGGGTGAGGGTATGTAACCTTGAATTTACTGGTTGGGGGTTACAATTACCACTTTGGGGGCAGTCCAGCACAAGTCCCAGGCTTTGTCCTTGAGCCGCCATGGGGGCTGGCTGGCCAAGCACATACCGACTGTGGGAGCTGGCTCAGTGGTCCAGGCTCTGTCCTTGACTCATGCACATAACTCTAAGTTGGTGAGGGCCCCCATACAGTAAACATCTGGCTGAACTTTACGTGCAGAAAGGGAGCTACTGCAAGGACTATCTATGTCTTTTGTTCACAGCCCTCCCAAAGACTGCTTGCTCAGTCTCAGGAAACTGAAATTGAGGCCTGATCTCTGAGAGAAGACTGAGCAGCCTGTTATGGCATCTGCTTGGTCCTTTCAATTACATCAGTACTTATTTACCCTGACTACAATTAAAAGAAACTTGATTACTCATGACTGACTATTAAAAACAATGTTTTTAAGTTGAAGTTGTTCTAGCATCAAATACAGGTTCAGTAAAGAAACCAAAACAAGATATCAATATAAGACATATATATGTATCAACTTATCCAGATAACTTAAGTTTAACAAATTTAGCAAATACAAGGAGGTTAGACAACATTCTTAAGCCTGAATGTACCTTGGGTAAGGAGAAACATTTTTAAGTCACTGGTTTTTAATTATAAATACTGTTTTTAAAAGATTAAGATCTTTCAAATGTCTTTTGTGGTATGAACAATAAGGTACCCTTTTTAAGTTTAAGGGGAGAAAACATGGCATCATCATAATCTTTTACTTAAAGGCTTGGATGATTTCTTTGATCTTACCTTTGGCAGCACATTGTCTGTCTGTTTTATTTTATTATGGCTGGTGCTTCCGGTGATCATCATCTGACACTGGCAATTTTCAAAACTGCTAAGGTCCATCATTGTAACCAGACTCTTTTTGAAACTTTAGTCTTGCCATATATTTACAAACCTCATCTGTGTTTTATGATCTTTTATACCTTTAAAATCATTATCAATTTATATGGGTAAATCTTAAATTACAAAGTTTAGCTGTTAGAGCAAGGTATATTCCTGTGTAAAGGCATTGATGTGTAGCTTTAATATTTATCAAATATCCTACTTGTTAAACATATGTTGTTATCTATTTAAACTTTCTGGAAACTTGTTGTTGAACATTTGGTAGACACATAAGTACTTAGGTATTACACATATTTTTTAAAACAGTAATTACTTGCACACATGCACACAGTTGGATCCAACTTACATACATACATACATACATACATACATTCATACAGTTAAAGTTTGCTTACATTTTTAAGTCATATACCTGTTCATATAAGCAGTTTGCAGGATCATTAGCCATTTTTAAGATGAGAACCAACCAGAATTAACTTTTAAATTCAGTATTTGCAGGTATAATAAACCATAACAAACAGTTTATATCATATCCCCTCTGACCTTTTACAACCTTTTATGTAAAGCAATATCAGGACAGAGAAGGGTTAACAAGAGAAGTTGCTGGCCGGCAGAAGAGACCTTGAAGTTATCACAGTAAAGGAAGGGAGGGGGAGCAGTGGGCATAGAGTGTGTCCTTGGCTGCCAGTGTTCCTGAAAAAAAAGTTTTTGTTAACTCCTCTGACTAAAGTCAGATTTTCTGTTCGGTGTTCACACAGTTTTTGTCAATTGCAGGCAGTCCCCATTGGGAAAATAAAGGAGGTTATCAATCACGCTGTTGTTGCTAACGGTCTCCTAGACATCCTGCCAATGAGCAAGGGTTAAGTCTAGGGGTGAAGACGGGGTGTTCCCCATATGGAAAGACAGAGAGATAGAGGCAAAAGACAGACTCCAAAAACACATAAAGACACACACAGACATAATCCGTGCAGTGGTGATTTGGCTAAAAAACCCGAAAGTACAGATTCAGATGGGAGGGGCCACGAACTGCATGCAGCCTCATTCTCCACCGGGAAGGAGAGACATTATGTCTGTCTCCTTCCTCCAGACCACTCCAGAGAAAACCTCCAGAGAGGGACCTGGGAACTTCTGGGCACGTCTGCCCCCACACACAGGTCCCGGATCTGCCCGCGTACCTCATGCAGGCACAGAATACAGATGCCAAATCACCCAGACAAAAGACAACAACATAACAACATTAAAACATAAATCGAGCTCATTTTAAAATGTCTTTAATCACACCATAAAAACTAAAAAAGGCGTCAGGGACATTTTCCCCATCTTTGAGCATATTATTAATATCTTTTTCCACTTTATTCCAAGTCAGAGGGTGAATGCCCGGGCCGTTGATGACTAGCCAGGGACATTTTTCCTCCACAAAACAAAAAAAAAAATTTTATCAAGTCTTTCTTTAACTCTTACTCCCTTCTCCCTGAGGCTACTCTTCATTTTTTCTTTAGACAAAACCATGCCCATGGCTTATGGGACGACAAGTCTTACCTCATGGTGCCCATGTCGCACGAGTGATGCTGTCTGGGTGCCGCTACCAAAATATGTGTGTCCGGCCGGACCTTCTTTCGTCTGTTGTCTGGTGAATCGCTGTGTCTCGAGCCCCCACGTTCGGGCGCCACTTGACCCGTCCAGCAGGTCCAGTTATTCGTGGGTCTCGAGCCAGGAATCACCTGAAAGCCAATGGGGGAGAGAAAGGAAGGAAGCCTTGCACATATAATGAATGACAAGAGTCAGTCTGAGTCGCGTCAAGGCTCCGTTTATTAAACTGAATGCTGAAGCTTATATAGGGAGCGGGGAAGGCAAGGAGTGAAGAGTGTGAATTCCTGAGGGAGGGTTAAGGTGAGGTCACTTTGGTCCCAGGCCCTGCAGCTGGATGATTAGCATTTGCTTTAGAAAGTTTATCTAGTTGTAAATGCGGTTGGCCAGTACCAAGCCCCTGCTGTGGGCTAATTAACACATGTTTCAGGAGGTTTACTTAATTGTAAATTCTGTACCAGGTCCCTGCTTTTAGGAGGCTTGATAAATCAGGAAAGTGACACAGCTGCCCAGAGTCTAGGTCTCTAACACTCATAGAGAGGATGATTAGGACCATGGGCAAGAGTGCAGGTGTCTGAGATGGTCTGCACTTGGCTGTGCTGGAGGGGAGGTCTTTTGCTCCACCCCTTGGCATTTCTATAAATGACTTAGGGCAGAGACAATCAGGGCCCATTGGAATAGGTTCCAGGCCCTCTCAAGGCTATCCTTTATTTTCTATCTGATTATCTCCACAATCTAAGTCCTTCTATCTAATATTTCCTGCTGCTCGCACTCAAAAACACTCTGAGGAACTTTGGGATTGGTGGGTAAATGCCCCGCAGAATAGCACCATGAACAGGGACTAAAGAAAAATGAATCGGGACAAAAAAAAAGGACTAAAGACAAATAAACAGGGACTAAAGACAAAGTAATAGGGAGTAAAGATAAAGAAAAATAGTAATAATATTGAGTCAGACTCTTCCAGTGGAAAAAGAAAGTGACATGTCTGGTGTTGTTATGGAATATGAATATTAATAAGGGGCAAGGGATTTTATCCTTGAGAGAAAAGGAAAAAACAGACTGGAAGAATGCTGATGCTGCAGCGCAAAAATCTCTTCTATCAAATTTTCTATCTTCTATCTCTTTCTCAATTTCTATCTGGGAAAATAAGTATAAGGTATAGTGCAGTAATATAGTGTAGAAAAAACTTAGAAGTGTAAGATTGTGTAGAAAAATTAAGGCAACTAGACAGAAAAACTCTTCAGTTTTCTAACTTTGGGGGCTATGAACACAAACTGAAGAAAAAATATTTCTTTGAGCTTTATGGGTAGTAAAAAAGCTCTTCTTTGAGCTTAACAGGCAGAAAAAAATTTTGTATGGAAGCTTTTGGCCTAGGGACAGCTGAAATGCTAAGTCCAAGTAGAAGGAGAAAGTGATTTCTCCCTGAGGCAAAAAAGGGTTGAAGCTAATGAAGTGAAATGATTAAAATGCTTTCTCAGTAAGCTAATGAAGGATACATTTCATGAAAGAACATCTATGTTCTTGACTCCTTTGAATAGTAGCAGTTATGGTGAAAATATTGGTCTAATAAAAATATATCAGAAACATCACCATGGTTAAGGAACTCATGGCAAATACAGCTTTAAAAAATTAAGGGGGAAAATTATATCAGAGTACGAGTGTAAAAAAACAACTAAATCAATATTCTTGATATCTAGGTTCCATCCTGCAGTCTGGGTATAGTAGGAGTATAAAGAGGCTTCCAGACTGCTGAGGAGTTTGAGACAATTGTGAATATGTTTCAGCAATGTTTTCAGACCTGCTGAAAGCTGCAGGTCTGGAACCCGACTCCAGTTTAGACAACTATCTTCTCCTGTTGGGAAATTGACTGTTATGGAATTAGACTAGCTAAGCAAATTGCAAACAGAATATTCCTTACAAGATTTTTGTTCTCATTTCTTTTCTTCCCTTTGGAGTTTTCTGTAAACTGATGTAGCTCTTAATAGAGTTGTTATAAAAGATCTGAAATACATAAAGTACTGTTTAGCAAACAGAAATCACTAAGTCCCAGAGTTAAGAGAGATCCATTAAAGAATTACTCTTGTTCCAATCTATCAAGATCTTTTAGAATATCAAGGCTGTCTATAAGCTCTAAACTTTAGATTTGTGTACTTCCTGTCTAGTTAAGAGAATCTTTTTAATAGAGACAGTGATAATCATTAAGAGTAAGAAGTAGAAAATTATTCGGTCTTGTAAGAAAATGTTAAATCTCTATGTGTTAAGAATTCTTTAAGTGTTTGCTAAGTTAGATATATGCTATTGGTAGCCCTATATAAGTTGGTAAAATATATCTATAAAATGTAAGAATATAAGCTTGAAAGAAGTATCTAAGGTAGTCTTAAGACATGTAGTAATAAGCTTGTAAGAAGTAAAGATGCTAGTTGTAAATGTAAGTTTAAATAAGAATATAGAATTAATATAAGAAGTATATTTGCTAAGGTAGTCTTATAGAGTCGCCTTATAGAGTTTCCTTAAGGATATAAGTAAATAAGAAGTATATAAATATATGTTATATGTGAGTTTGTAAAAAGTGTAAATGTTGAATGTAAGTCTAAATGCTTTATAATATGTGAGTTTGTAAAAAAATGTGTAAATGTTGAGTGTGAATCTATGCTTAATGTATATGATGAAAAAAACCTGAGACACAGAAGTTAGTGTCCTAGTAGACTGCAAAGCAGGCAGTCTGAAAGGTTTCAAAAGCTCCAGAAGCCGCTAAGAAGCTAAGAATGGTGGACACCATGAGGCATCTGCAGCTGAGATCCACAGAAAATCAACACAACACAGGAAAACCTGAGTTAACATAAAAAACGGTGCAGTTTAAAATATTACTGTAACTAAAAAGGTCTCCAGCTTGAGAATGAAAGTTGTAGAGACACTTGTTTGAACTAAAATTGTTAACTGCAAAAAGTTTTGGTTGTAAAACATCTCTTCATGTTTGGAAGTTGAAGTCTGATACCAGATTTTTTTTTAAACTTTTTGAACTTAAAAAAAATGAGATAAAACTACACAAAGAGTTTTGTTATGGATATCTTTATATTTGGAAGACTCGTACCAGAATTTATTATTTGAATTTTGGGATTTGGGAAATGAAATGAACAATAGTGATTTCATTGCAATGGGACAATTTTGAATTTACTTATAGTAATGACCTAGGAACTGTTTTCTGGAATTGGGTTAAAAATGGAACTGTTTAGATGAAGAAATTTATTGTTTCTATCTAGACTAAAGATGCAATTTTGTGTATGCACATATGCTGGTGATTCATGAATTGTTCTGTGTTAAAAATGGAATTGTTAAAGGAACAGTTCATGTAAAAATAGAATTACTTATGGAACTAGTTTTGTGTTACAAATGAAACTGTTTAAACAGAAAAGTTTGGGTTTTCTAACTAGGCTTGAGATTTTGTTTAAAAAATTATAAAGAAAAGGAGGAATTATGAGTGAATTAAGGTTGAATGTATGTTTGCAGAAATTATGTTAACTTATTGATACTAATGCACCCTGGTTTGAAGTTAAGGAAATATTTAAGTTTGTGTAAACATCAGAAGTTTTTCCTATGATCTGTTAGCAAGAACATTCAAATGATTATATTAAGAGTTAAAGCTGTATGACTGAGAAAATTGTTAACTATGTATAGCACCATTTATGTTAATTCAAGTGGTTCTTTTAAGAGTTTGCTTTGAGTTGTAAGATTGGGAGAATTATAACTATGTATAAACAATATTTATGTTAACCTATTAATGGTAATGATGAAGCTAAGGGACTCTTTAAGTTTGCAATTGCATTAAGTTTTTGGTTTAGAAAGGGCTTGATGCAGCTAGGACTACTGTAGTCACCTTAGACCTAATCCAAAAAAGAAAATGTCATCTTTATTATTCTTTATCATCCTCTACTCCCATACTGGGAGGTGTAACAGCTATGGATATTGCTGTGACTCTTAATGATGAGTTTTATATATATATATTAAGAAAGGGGGACCTGTAGGAGCCCATTTTCTGGTTCTGTGTGGCTAAAGCCTTATAGAGAGGTCCTTATAGAGATGATGATTAGGATCATGGGCCTGAGTGCAAGTGTCTGAAATGGTGTGCACTTGGCTCTGCTGGGGGGAGATCTTTTGCTCCACCCCTTGGCATTTCTATAAATGCCTTAGGGCAGAGACAATCAGGACCCATTGGAATAGGTTCCAGGCCCTCTCGAGGCTATCCTTTAATTTCTATCTGATTATCTCCAAAATCTAAGTCCTTCTATCTAATATTTCCTGCTGTTCGCACTCAAGAACACTCTGAGGAACTGTGGGGTTGGTGAGTAAATGCCCCACATAGTAGTGAGAAGAAAGACATATGTGAGAGTGAAGAAGACCTTGGGATCTTTAACTTATTAAAGAGGAGAATTTGTGGGAAAGTAGCTATGTTTCCAACATACAATGGTACACAATATATATTACTATACCAAAAGGCCAGAATAGAGTATAGTGAGGAAATACTATACCAAAGAAATACCAAAAGCAAGAAGGATATGTTCCAAATTTCATAATTCTATATCTTCTTTTAAAGGGCTTATTAGATGGCTCTTCATATCCTGACTAAAACACAATTCTATCCCTTGGGCTGGTTCTATAACGTGTTAGCAGCTCTACTTGACATATATCCCACAGATCTGGAATTGCCAACATCTTAGGGTCTCCAACAAAATCCATGCTTCACCTCAACAAATTCAGTGTCCTCTGTTGGCGTCAATGAAACAACTCTTTTGTCACAAGTCTGGTACCAGTGCCTTTATTTAATATCAGAGAAAGATTCTGCAACCCTTTTTTGCTATCTTTCTTGACTCTAAATTCAAACTATGTAGCCAAAGCTGCCAATTTCATCTGCCTGCTTGCTATGGAACCTGCTCCCTTCTCCTTGAATTATAGTGCTTATAATTGACATTAATTCCTTTTCACAAGTTGGGAGCTTAACTAAGTGGGTCTTAGTCTGAGAGTACTATTCTCTGTATTCCATTTTGATTCAGACCTTTCTTTAAACATTTTCTATCCTAGAAATCAGGATATGATTCTGAAATTACAATTCCTGGTACTCTTTTTCTCCTCAAATGCTACATTTTGTATTTCTTATTGCCTTGGTTTTTTTCTTTTTCTTTTTCATTGTAAAGCTGCATGAGAGTGATCACTAATAAACACTTGAGATATTGAACTATCTTGAAATCTCTTCTCCTGACAATATTAATTCAAAGTTTTAAATTTAACCTCAGGCAGAAAGCAGTCACATTCTTTGCCAAGATATCATAAGAATGTTCTCTATTCTAGGTAATAAATATTCTTTCCCCTCTGAAACCTCTTGAGCCAGGCCTCCATGCTCCAAATCACGTTCAGTACTACTGTCTTCCATGATCCTACTATTATCACTCATTAAGCCCTACTTAAAGTATTCAATCATTTTTTTAGTCCAAAGTCATCCATAACACATCAAACAACAGCATGGTCAGGTCTGTCACAATAATACCATAATCCTTGGTACCAACTTTTGCCTTAGTTACTGTTCTGTTGCTGCGAAGAAACACCATGACCATAGCAACTCACAGAAGACAGCATTTAATTGAGGGCTTTCTTACTGCTTGCAATTTCAGGGGATTATGTGTCCATTATCTTCATGGTTGGCAACACAGTGACAGACAGATAAGGAGCTGAGCCCTCACATCTGATCCACAATTTCCATGAAGAGAGAAAGAGAAACAGACAGAAATAGAAAGGGAGACTGGGCATGGTATGTGCTTTCGAAACACCAAATTCCAACCCCAAGACACATCTCTTTCAACAAAGTATACATACTCAAACAAGGGCACAAACTACTCCCACACCTACTCCAACAAGGTACGTATACTCCAACAAGTATATACCTCCTAACCTTTTCCTAATATTTTCAACAAATGGAGACCAAGCATTTAAATACATGAATCTATGGAAACTATTCTTATTCAAACTTCCAGAAGAAGTAACAGAATTGGTACCTTACACAGGAATGTTGTGTCTGGGACTTACCATTTCCAAAAATTTAGAAATGTAGACTTAAGATTACATGTAGAAATAAAGCCAAAACATGAGTTTACAATTTATAGTTGAGATGTGGTTTGATGTCTGAAAAATATTAGAAATGGAATATCTTCACAAAATCTGGGAAACCTCCATATGCGACACAAATTTCTTCTTCTAGTCACATGTATGTTAACTTAAAAGTGAATATTCTGGAACAACTTAATAGTAACAAAGTGGAATGTTAATAGATACTAAAAAATTTTATTCTTATATAATGGGATTAACCCTCAGATTCTATTAAATGAGCAAAGGAATTTATTTGGGAGTTAACTAAAAATCACAGGAGATTTATTGTAGAGTCCAGGAAAGTTGAGCTACGACCCATGCTGATCTACCTGGTCCAAGATCTCAGCTTCCAAACCACAAAGTAGTGAATTGAGAGCACGTACATGCATCCCAAGGCTTAAGGGTCTCCCAGTGGCCATGCCCCAGGGGCATGTACCTCAAGGTGTACAAGCAGGTGTAACAATTACCTGCTACCTCACTAAGGACAGTAATTCAGAACATGACTCAAACAACTACCAACTACATCTCCCCCTTATTTCTAAATAGGTAAGTTTTAACTAACATAAAACTATATATAATAGGAATGATTATGAAGTATTGCCCAGGAGAAATAACATTTAATGACCTAAGCAAAATGGAAATACAACTAACAAGAACAACATAAAACAAGAGACACATACTGAAATCTAAAGATGCCCAGAACATAGGTAAATGGTATGTTAGAGAGATTATTCCAAAAACTGTCCTATCCTGAAAAATCTGAATCTAGTACTTAGCATGTTTTAATTAAGATATGAGAAGATTGTAACTGTAACTATTAGTCTTCAACCTCATCAAAGACCTGAGAAGGAATATGATAAGACCTGAGAAAATGGGAAGTGCACACAAGCAACTTTTGGAAATCTTTCAAGAATAGACAGAGACAGTTGGCAGCCTGGACAGTCATCTAAAGTTTCTCAGCACCATTGGGGCATCTAATTTGGCTACAAGTCTAGAATGTCTGAAAAACCATTTTTAGAAGCAGAAATTTTGAAAGATCATCTTACCTATCTAGGCACAGTTCAGTAGTTACTTTTCCTTGTGTCCCACTAGTCCAGAAAGGACAGCATTCATACTGTCAGCAGTTGAGGTAAGGGCAGCTCTTTGGCCAATAGGCCATTATGCCAGGAAGAAGACAAACATCCAAATGGAATATCTTAAAAGCCCACCATTCTTGCCGGGTGGTGGTGGCGCATGCCTTTAATCCCAGCACTCGGGAGGCAGAGCCAGGCGGATCTCTGTGAGTTCGAGGCCAGCCTGGACTACCAAGCAAGTTCCAGGAAAGGCGCAAAGCTACACAGAGAAACCCTGTCTCGAAAAACCAAAAAAAAAAAAAAAAAAGCCCACCATTCTTTTAGGATCAGATCGGTGCTGCCAGGAGAAATCATGTCTCGCAGTAACAGAATTCAAAGTTATTTAAATGTCATATCTGTAGTTCTATTAAGTGTTTGAAGATTACCTGTCCATCTGTGCTATGTATCTGTAAATCTGGACAACCTAACTAACATAATTAAAGAGATGACAAGCTTGATGGGTGACTTTAAATCTCTAAGTCTTATCTACCTAAATAATCTAAGGACTAAGCCTTCATATAAACAAGGTAAAGAGTCTGTAAGCAAATGTACAGTAAAAGGAAAATGTCCTCAAAATTGTGAAAATACATAAAATATCTTAAAGAGAGAGAGGTAGAAATATACAATATGACAACAATATGTATCAATATACAAAATATCATGAACAGAGGTGGAACATACCCACAGTATGACAAATATGATTTTACATTTGTATGAATTTATTTCAAGTAGGAGTGGAAATATATGTACAATACAAGAAATATAGTTTTGTATTTGTATCAATATACAAATTTTCTTAAATAGGAATATAAAAATAATTTACATCTTGTATACTATATACAAGAATCCACAGCAATGCAAATTATCTAAAGCTGATATTTTGCTAAATTAGTTTACTAGTATATACAATAATCTACCTTAATATCCTATACCTATCCATTCCCCTTTTCTTAAGAAGAATAGTGAGTGCAATTTTTTGTTCCACCCCCAACCCTATAGCCCTATAACCATTCTGGCACAACTTAACAGTAATAAAGTAAAATGTTAATGGATACTTAAAATTTTAATTCTTTTATCCATGTCATAAGTTACTAATATAATCTATAGAAAAATTTGTGTAAGTATATAATAATATATACATATCAAATTTGAAAACATTTGTTTATACAGTTTAAAAGAAATTCTCTTTAGTATATTAAATATTTAGCATATAGCTTATATATTTTATATCTAGAGAAAATTTTTTTTTTTTTTGGTTTTTTGAGACAGGGTTTCTCTGTGTAGCTTTGTGCCTTTCCTGGAACTCGCTTTGGAGACCAGGCTGGCCTCAAACTCACAGAGATCTGCCTGCCTCTGCTTCCCGAGTGCTGGGATTAAAGGCATGCACCACCACCGCCCAGCGAGAAATTTTTTTTAGCTATAAGAATTTTAATTTCTAAAAGGTCAAGTTATCAAAAAAACATTTCATATGATACTTGCATTCTTCAATGGGAAACTTTGTTTTTTAACAGACTCATAATTTAAATGTCAATTAATATACTAAAATGATATAAAGTGTGAATCTGGTTATCTGTGGGCAATGCAAGACAGACTCATTAAAATCATATTCTATTATTCTTATCTCCAACATGAAGTGGGAGTTTTCCAGAATCCCAAGCCTTTACAGATTTCTGGCCTCTACCTATTGAGGGTAAGATATGTGAATTTGACTTAGGAATGCACCAAGCTGCAAATAACACAGAACCAAACTATGAAGCCTGACACAGCCCCCACCCCTAGTTCTGACATGGGTACATCTATTTGGAGAACACGAAAGACTTGCATGTATCCCTTTCTTCCAATGTTATCTCACATTCCTGATTTCCACCTTATACTGTGCATTCTTTGAAACATCCAAAGACAGTATCAACTCATGGTTGATTTGTCAGAAGAATAAATGAGATAGAAATTGGGTCTGAAGTGTTTACCTAGGACAAAGGGATAAAGTGACAAGCCATTCTTGTACTTCTCTCACACTTCTTTTTCCACCTCCCCTCCTTTTTCTTTCCCCTCCCCTGCCCCCTCCTCCTCTCCAACCTCCTCCTCTTCTTCTTCTTCTTCACCAAATATGACAAAATAAAATATAAAAAACAAGACAAATGCATCACATCACAATTGGACAAGGCAACTCAAAAGAAATAAAAAGAGTCCCCAAAGTAGGCATAAGAATCAAAGACACACAAATTGAACAAAGACCTCAATATAAAACCAGATACACTGAACCTGATAGAAGAGAAAAGGAGGAAAAGCCTTCAACTCATTGACACAATAAAAGTATATATTAATGAAATATTTTTAGTATCTTCAATGTTTTGACAAATATGTTTTAAAAATATCCATAGAAAAATCTTAGAATTCATCCTCTAAACTATAGAACACAACATTTACGATTTAATTTTATCTCAGTTATGGTAACCATTGAGTGTATATGCTTTATTTCTGAATAAATAATATACATTAAGGAAATAATTTTTAAACACTTAATTGTAAAAAAGATAAAATATTGAGCATGAATATGTAAGTTACTCTAGGGCACAAGATAAAAAATTGCTAGAATGTTAATTCTTTTGCATCAGAGGTGATCTAAAAGTAACCCTAAGTATAAATTTTACATATGAAAATAGATTTCAAGTTTCAAAGTATTACTTTAAACTTTTCTTACACAGACTTATCTTGGCTTTTAAGAATTACATCAAAAGGAAAATGTCTGAGGCCCCATTCTCTTGCTAGCACAGGTAGTGCTTTGGTTGAGGGCTCCCTAGTTGTAATCCCAAACCAATGCAAAACACAGACTTGATATCAGAGATATTTTGTATTTCCAAAGCTGAATTCTTGGTTGTACAATTTTCTCCTTTTGTCAAGGGATGATATGCAAGTCACATTTATTCTGTACCTTTATTCAAGATGGACTGACACAACTGGAACCTATTAAGTGTAGGCCCGTCCCCATGCACAGAGAAACTCACTCATTGGAATTAATTATAAGAGAACCAGATACTGGGAAACAAGGATTTTTCACAGAGTTCCTAAATATCTGGCAACAGCCTTTGTTTAATACAATCTTTTCAGAATGTTTTATAACAAACCTCTTGGAACACTGAAGTAGTGAGGAAAAGTAGAAAAAGATTTTCCCATTAATATAACAAAATGATGTTTTTTATAGTGCAAAATATGGCTACATTTGCAGTACCCTCTCTGTAAAACTGAGTATTTGTTAAAGTTAGTACTTCTCAATAGTGATGCTGTAACTGGAGGTGTTAGTATAGACTGGACCTTGACAGCCCTAACAAGCTACATTGAGCTATTTGCCCTTGCAATTAATTAAGTCACATTTAATAATGAAAAACAGAGGAAAGGCGTTATGCAATGTGGCCATGTAGGGAAGAGAGAAAAAATGTTCAGGACCCCATCTCCTCCACTGCCTCTTCCAGCATAGTGACATGAGGCTCATACTTTTTTATTTTTATTTTTTTGGTTTTTCGAGACGGGGTTTCTCTGTGTAGCTTTGGTGCCTTTCCTGGAACTCACTCTCTAGCCCAGGCTGGCCTCAAACTCACAGAGATGCACCTGCCTCTGCCCCCCAGTGCTGGGATTAAAGGCGTGCGCCACCACCGCCCTGCGAGGCTCATATTTAAATAGAGGGAAATGGTATGAATAACTAACAGTCATTGTCAGGCTTCACTCTCTCCTGCAGTGTGGTCTCACAAGTTTTCAGAACTGTGAGAAATCTCTTTCCAAGAGACAAATTTCCACTTTGATTTGCAGCAGGGACCCTTGATTTTTATTCTCTATGCAAGAGACTGCTAGGGACTACTATGGGGTAACTATTCTGTATGCTGTGAATATGTATTACTCTCATTGATCAATAAATAAGCTGTTTGGCCTATAGAAAGGCAGGATGAAGTTAGGCAGGACAATCAAAGTAAGATCTGGAATGAAAAAGGGTAGAGCTGGGGAAGACTTCAGTGAGCTACCTAAGAAACAAGGTACTAGAGGACAGGTGAACTCACGGGCCACTTGGCAATACATAGATTAATGGAAATGGATTAATTTAAATATAAGAGCTAGTTAGCAATAAGTCTGAGCCATCAGCTGAGAATTTTGTAATTAATATAAGTTTTTATGTGTTTATTTGGGACCAGGAGGTTGGGACAGAAAACTCTACCTCAGTTTACATATGGTGCCCAACGTGGGGCACATACATCCATATAAAGCCTGAAAAGCTTAAAAAGGTTTCTAGACAGAGGAAAACGGAGCCAAGAACAGCTTTATAGTTCCTGTCTCTCATATGGGCTGTGGTAGACATGTTCCCTAGTCACAGCATGTGGGCTTGAGCTATGCCACATAGTGGATTCACAGAGTCTCACACAGGGTGAAATACACAGTGGCATCTCCTAGCCACTCACTGCAGAGCAGTTTTAGGGTTTCTGCTCATGTTGACAGAAAACGTTATACAGTAAAGTCAGATTCAGATAGAAAAAACTTTTAAATGGGTTATAGTGTGTTTAAAAATATTCATAGACTTGAGAAACAGAGGGAAAAAGTAGAGACTGTCATAGATTTAAAAATAATCTAAAAACAATAAATTAAAGTCCTTAAAAATAGAGTAATAAAAAACGCTATGATAAGCCACATAGAGATGAAAAATATACAGAGCATCTGGATTCTATGTTTTATTGTGTTGTCCTTGGATTTTTTGACTGTTAATGGGCAAATGATAATTGCTGAGAGACATTTGCTTGTAAAAGCTACTACATTAAACCAACCTATATATTTTAAAAATATCTTGACTCCAACATTTAAGTCAAAATGTCACTTTGGGGCAGAGATTGTGTTTTTGTTTCTATGGAAAATGAGAGGCTGTGGATTCATTCCCAGTTAAGGAAAAACAGGTTTGATCTTGGAAGACCCCTTGAAATCCTGACTACAGACAAGGAAAAATAAAACTAACGTAACTGCAAGCACATGATATATATTTTACCTGCTCAAACATAAAACAAAAAATTATCTTTGGCTGCCTTGTGTACAATACACAGTTTATATTTGTATCAATATGTCTGTTACCTTTAAAAGTTTATGTATTTTCAGAACAAGGGGACCAGACACCAATGAAAATGGGCCAAATGGTCCAACATTCAAACCAGCTTCAAGGCCACTGACTGAGATGATCCAGCTTCACAAAATACTCCAACCAAGAATTAAAAAATATCCTGATTTTCTCAGAGTCCCTCAAAGATTACCAGTGCCCATCAATGAACAGGAAGTAGTCTAAAAAACTACTCCCAAATTCCCAAAACATTGGTTATAAATGTTGATTTTCATTTAAGGGGGTTTGTTTATAAATTTTTATTGGTCATAGTCAATCTCTTTCTAAGAGAAAGAAGAGGGCTATGCTATAGAAATGATGGGGAAAATGGGATATTATTATAATTTTAAAAGGGGAAGATTATTGAATCTACTTCAATCCAACAAACAACTGTTAATATCAAAATATGTTACATTGGTATGGATTTTGATTTATTGATGCAAATTTAAAGCTAATTTTGTTATATGTATTATTTCTACTCTTCTTTAAGATATTATGTTTATACAACTCATTTAAAAATGTAATGTATAATTAAGAAACACAGAATAATAGTCATCCATAATAGTAAAACTTATAGTAATGTTAATTAGGTTTTCAAGATATATAGAGATATATTTCTGATAGATATATAATATACAAAATATGGCATTTAAAATGTTTTAATAACTTAGATTTTTCTTGACATGAGATGCATCTCAAACTGGCAGCACCAATGTACTCCAGAGAAGATGATGATCATCAAAAAACTCCATATGGAGTTTGTTTTTATGGCAAAAGCTAGCCATATAGCAAAGAAACTACCCTTGCCTCAATTGCTGACTGTCCAAACTGAACCAGCAGGACATAAGAAATGTGACTACCAAACTTTTCCAAGATAAGGTAGGACAGTTCTTCAAGGTTCCATGCTTCACAGGAAAGTTTGTCAGATATGCAAGGCCTGTAGCCCAAAGATGGATGCCCCAATGTTGTAAAACAAGCTTTGGGTGACTCTCCAGGCAACCTGATGTCCCTATCATTAGATAACATTTCATTCTTCTGGAGTCTTTGATGGAGCTGAAGCCTAGATTGTGGTGATATTTTGTTTTGCTCTTACAATTAAAGCTTGCCTAGAGATCAAAGTGTGAAGCTAGCCACCAGAGGCCAGGAAGTGGTGGTACATACCTTTAATCTCAGCACGGGATTGAAAAAAGCAGAGTTTCTGTGTGGAAGCTGGACTGAAATTTTGGTGATAGAATATATCACTAAGTCACATCAATAGCCAATGCAAGCTAATGCAATAGATATAGCTGACTGACCCCAATTGTTACTTAATTACTGATTTCTGTAACTAAGGAACAAGCTCAGGAGCCTTTAAGGAAAAAGAAGCATTATCAAATTTTAAAATAAAGACACACGAAAAAACATTTGGGGTTTTAAAAAAGAGTAATGATATATGAACTTCTCTTTGTTCAGCAAAATACAATGAAATCAAGACCTGTATCTAGTGACAAATCATCTAGGGACGGGAACCATAAGCCTAATTGACCCTTGACACACATGCCGCCGTATTTGGGCTTCTCTCCTCTTTTCTTAGATTTAGGCCTTGCTTAAGTCTCCATAGCACCAGAACCTCTTCTCACAAACACCAGAACCTCTTCTCAGAAATCAGGTGACCAAGCTGCAGTTAGACAATTAGGCAGTTAGGCAAGAGTAGATAGATACCCCCAGAGCAACATTCCCTGCTAGCTTAACAACCCATGATTAAAGTCCTCTTCCTGCTTGCACCCCCCTTTGCCCCAGCCTATATATGCCTTAAGAGGAAAATAAAAGTTTGGAGCTTGATCAGACATCCTGTCTTGCTCTCATTCTTTGTGTCTCTTGTCCCTCTCATTCACCCGCCCTCCCTTTAGGTCCCTGTCGAAGACCCCGCTGGCAGGGGCAATCTAGTCTCAGTTTCTTGGCCCCAAGCAGTGTTAAAACATGGGTTCCATCTCATGGAGTGTGTCTAAAATGCAATCAGAAAATAGTTCGTTACTCTCACAACATTCTATTACTGTAGCCCCAGCATATATTACAGGTTGTTCACCATTGTATGTAGAAGGTTTTATAACTGGATTAATGGTTACTTTTTTCACAGTGGTATTCATAATTAACTTTCAGTACCATGAACAATAGTCACTAGTCGGGAAGCCTTTAGTTGGACACCAGCTTAACATCTACATAATGGATTTGGTAAGTATTCTCTTCATCTATAAGTCATTATCCAAAGCTAATGAAGAGCAATCAATAGCCTGAGAATTTTGGAAGTTTCTTTGATGTACTTTTGGTCAACAACTGAACTAAATGTAGCCCATTCCTGAAATTGGAGGTTTCATTTAGTGATGCAAGATACCTAGTTGGGGCTTTGTCTCCACTATTATTTGGTATCTCCATTTAGATTTCTTTCATATATGTAATATCTAAAAGTGCTATATTCCCATAGGGTCCCTCAAATGGCCCTTAGTTTCATTTGTTCTTCCCATATTCCCTCTTTTCCCTCTCCTCTATCCCCCCCCCATCTAGTCCTCTCACTCCAGTCTTCCTCCTGTCTCTTCATAATAATATATTGTATTTCTCCTTCCTTGGGAGATACTGGCTTCCCTTAGTACCTTACTAGGTAACTAACCTTTGAGATTTATAGGGATTGTGGTATTCATAACTGAAGGCTTAAAATCTAACATCCTCATATAAGTGGAATCATGTAATGTTTGTCTTTTTTGCTCTGAGTTACCTTACCAAGGATGATTTTTTTCTACCTAAATCTATTTGACTGCAAAACTTCATAATTCATTTTTTTCAACAGGTGAATAATGTTCCATTGTGTAAATCTACTTCATCTAGAATGATTAAATTTATGAATGAGAGAGGCAATGAACACAGGCGACTAAGTAGTAGAAGAATATAGTGGGATGTAGTCTTTTGGTCATATACCCAAGAGTGATATAGAAAGATTTTGAGGTATATTTATTCCTAGCTTCACTAGAAACCATCATGCAGAATTCTATAGTTGCTGTGAAAGTTCTAACTCCTACCAGCAATGGATGACTTTCCCTTTCCCCCTTGTCAACATAATCTATCATTTATCTTATTGTTCTTTGCCATTCTGATTCATGTATGATAAAATCTCAAAGCAGTTTTAATATACATTTGTTTCATCACAAACTATCTTGAAAATTTAAGTGATTCTCAGTTATTTTTTTTCATCTTTTGAGTACTCTCTGCCTGGATCTTTACTCCATTTTTTATTGAGTTGTGATTTTGATGTTCAGTTTTTAGTGCTTTATATATTTAAGATGCTCATCATCTATTGGATGTATAATTGTTAAAGATCTACTCCTATTCTGTAGGCTGCTGTTTTGCCTGAATGATGGTGTGTTTTGTCATACAGAAACTTTTCAGTTTCATGAGATTCCATATATTACTTGTTGTTCTTGCTGCCTCTTCTATCAGTAGCTTGTTCAGGTTGTCTTTTCATGTGACAATGTATTCAAGCCAATTCTCCATGTTATCTTCTATCAGATTATGGGTACTTGGTTTGTGGCTGATATCCTTGGTATATGTTGAGTTGAATTTTTGTGCAGTATGATAAATATTGATATATATGCATTCTTCTACCTTCAACTGTCTAGTTTTACCAGCACTATTTTTTGAAGATATTTTGTCTACTGTATATTTTTGGTTTCTTTGTTGAAATCCAGATGTTTATAGATATGTGAAATTATATCTTCTTCATTTCATTGATCAATATGACTGTTTTTATTCTAATATTTTGCTGCTTCTATTACTATAATTCTATTATATAATTTAAGATCTGGAATGATGATACCTCCAGGACCTCTTTTATTCTTCGGGATTTCTTTTATTTTGCTATTCTGGGTTATTTGTGTTTCCATATAAAGCTGTTTGTTTTTTATTCTTGTGAAGAATTATTTTGGAATTTTGTGGAGATTAGATTGAATCTTCAGATTGCTGTTGGTAGAATGACTATTTTCATTGCATTACTCATCCAGATTCATAAGCATGGGAATCGTTCCATCTTCTAATATCTTCTTCAATTTTTTCTTCAAGGTCTTAAAATTTTTATCCTGAAAGTTTTATCATACATGTTTATTGTACATAATTTTTACTTGCTTAGAGTTGCTCCAAGATATTTTCCTTTTTTAAGATAATTGTGATTTATTTCCTACTCTGTTGCTGTGGGATATCTTTATGTATGCTGTGAATATGTGTTGCTTTGACTGGTTGATAAATAAAGCTGCATTGGGCTATGGCAAGGAAGCTTGCAGGAAGGCAAGAAATCCAAGCAGATATATGGAGAGAAGAAAGGAGGGGAGAGAGAGAGATGGCAGCCTTCAACCCACAAAGCACCACGTCAGCAGACTGGTAATGCCACAGCCAAGTGGCCAAATAAAAAGATTAATAGAAATGGGTTAATTTAATATGAAAGAGCTAGCTAGCAAGAAGCCTGCCATAAGCCATACAGCTTCTAAATAATATTAAGCCTCTAAGTGATTATTTTACAAGTGGTTGCAGGAACATGGGGCCAGGCGAAACCCGATAAATGTAGGACAGCAGGGGCCAGGCAGGACTGGAGAAACTTCTGCTACAGTCTGTCATTTGTATAAAGGAAGGCTTCTCACTTTAGGGTGTTAATTTTGCATCTTTCTATTTCTCTGAAAGTATTTTCTAGCTGCAGAAGTTTCTTCATGGAGCTTTTAGTGTTCTTGTGTATAAAATAACATTATTTGCAAATAAACACACTTTGGTTTTTTCTTTTCCTAATTGTATGACCTTGATCTCCTTCATTTGTATTATTGTTCTAGCAAAGACATCAATTATTGTGTTAAACAGGCATGGAGACAATAAACACTTTTGTGTTGTTCCTGATTTTAATAGAAATGCTTTGAGTTTCTCTCAGTTTGTGTTGATGCTGACTGTGGGCTTGCAGTATATTGCCTTTATTATGTTGAGGTGTTTATTCTCCTTGTATTCCTAGTCTTTTCAGGAATTTTTATAATGAAAGGATTTTGAATTTTCTCAAAGACTTTTTCTGTATCTAATGAGATGATCATGTGGGTTTTATCATTCAGTCTTTTTATGTAGTAGTATACACTTATAGATTTAACCCCTGCATCTCTGGAATGAAGCCAATTTAATCACAGTTAATGATTTTTTTGATCTTTCCTTGGATTTTGTTTTCAAGCATTTTAGTGAGAATGTTTGAAACTATGTTCACAGGGATATTGGTATCTACTTTCTAATTTGTTTCTTTGTTGGGTCTTTATGTGGTATAACTATCAGAGTAATTGGTGGCTCCTAAAAAGAATTTGGTAATGTTTCTTCAGTTTTCTTTTTTTTTTTAAAGAGATTTTCAATTCATTTTACATATCAATCTCAGATTCCCATGTCGTCCCTCCTCCCAACCCCCAGCCTTCCCACCCAACCCACACCCCATTCCCATCTTCTCCAAGGCAAGGTCTCCCATGGGGAGTCAGCAGAGCCTAGTGCATTCAGTTGAGGCAGGTCCAAACCCTCCTCCCTGCACCAAGGCTGTGCAAAGTGTCTCACCATAGGTACTAGATTCCAAAAGGCCAGCTCATGCACCAGGGACAGGTCCTGGTCTCACTGCCTGGGGGCCCCCTAAACAGTTCAAGCTAAACAACTATCTCACTGGACTAGAAGGCCTAGTCCAGTACTATGGGGGCTCCTCAGCTATTGGTTCATAGTTCATATGTTTCCACTAGTTTAGCTAGTTGTCTCTGTACTTTTTCCGATCACGGTCTCAATATCTCTTGCTCATAGAATCCCTCTTCTCTCTCTCTCTCTCTCTCTCTCTCTCTCTCTCTCTCTCTCTCTCTCTCTCTCTCTCTCTCTCTCTCTCTCTCCCTCTCTCTCATATTGATTGGACTCCTGGAGCCCTGCATGGGACCCAGGCGTGGATCTCTGCATCTGCTTCCTTCAGTAACTTGATGAGGGTTCTATGATGGTAGTCAGGGTATTCAGCCATCTGATCACCAGAGTAGGTCAGCTCAGGCACTCGATTGACCATTGCCAGTAGTCTATGGTGGAGTCAACTTTGTGGATTCCTGGGGACCTCCCAAGCACTCTGCTTCTCCCTATCCCCATGGTGTTTTCATTTATCATGGTATCTCTTTCCATGTTCTCCTACTATTCCTGATCCAGATCGAACTGCCCACTCCCCTATGGTCTCTTTGCCCAGACCCTTGGCCTCCATTACCCCCTGTCACCCACAATTTGCCCCTGTAGATCTCATCCATTTCTTCATCACTGGGCAATCCCTGTGTCTCTCATAGGGTCTTACTCACTAGCTAGCCTCCCTGGAGCCGTGGGTTGCAGTCTGGTTATCATTTGCTTTACATCTAGTATCCACTTATGTGTGAATACATACCATGTTTGTCTTTCTGAGTCTGGGGAACCTCACTCAGAATGATATTTTCTAGTTCCATCCATTTTCCTGCAAACCTCATGATGTCATTGTTTTTCTCTGCTGAGTAGTACTCCATTGTGCATATGTACCACATTTTATTTATACATTCTTCAGTTGAAGGGCATCTAGGTTGTTCCGAGGTTCTGGCTATTATAAATAATGCTGCTATAAATATAGTTGAGCATGTGTCCTTGTGGTATGATTGAGCATTCCTGAGGTAAATGCCCAAGAGTGATATAGCTGGGTCTTGAGGGAGATTGATTTCCGATTTTCTGAGAAACTGCCATACTGACTTCCAAAGTGGCTATACATGTTTGCATTCCCACCAACAGTGGAGGAGTGTCCCCTTTGCTCTACATCCTCTACAACATAAGCTGTCTTCAGTGTTTTTGATCTTAGCCATTCTGATAGGTGTAAGATGGTATCTCAGAGTTGTTTGGATTTGCATTTCCCTGATGACTCAGGATGTTGAGCAATTCCTTAAATATCTTTTGGCCATTTGAGATTCTTCTGTTGAGAAATCTCTGTTTAGCTCTGTAGCCCATTTTTTTAATTGGACTGTTAGGTATTTTAATGTCTAGTTTCATGAAGTCTTTATATATTCTGGAGTGAGCCCTCTGTCAGATGTGGGGTTGGTGAAGATCTTTTCCCATTCTGTAGGCTGTCATTTTGTCTTATTAACCGTGTCTTTTGCCCTACAAAACTTCTCAATTTCAAGAGGTCCCATTTATTACTTGTTGCTCTCAGTATCTGTGCTACTGCTGTTATATTTAGGAAGTGATCTCTGTTGCCAATGTGTTCAAGACTACTTCCTACTTTCTCTTCTATCAGGTTCAAAGTAACTGGATTTATGTTGGGGTCTTTGATCCACTTGGACTTAAGTTTTGTGCACGGTGACAGATATGGATCTATTTGCAATCTTCTGCATGTTAACATCCAATTATGCCAGCACCATTTGTTGAAGATGCTTTCTTTTTTCCATTGTACACTTTTGGCTTCTTTGTCAAAAATTAGGTGTTCATACATATGCGGATTAATGTTAAGGTCTTCAATTCAATTCCATTGGTCCACATGTCAGTTTTTACGCCAGTACCAAGCTGTTTTTATTACTGTAGCTCTATAGTAGAGCTGTAAGTCAGGGATTGTGATGCCTCAAGATGTTGTTTTATTATACAGGATGCTTTTGGCTATCCTGGATATTTTGTTTTTCCACACGAGGTTGAGTATTGTTCTTTACAGGTCTATGAAGAATTGTGTTGGGATTTTGATGGGGACTACATTGAATCTGTAGATTACTTTTGGTAAGATTGCCATTTTTACTATGTTAATCCTACCTATCCATAAGCATGGGAGATCTTTCCATTTTCTGATATCTTCTTCAATTTCTTTCTTCAGAGACTTAAAGTTTTTTTGTCATGCTGGTCCTTCACTTGCTTAGTTAGAGTTACCCCAAGGTATTTTATATTATTTGTGGCTATTGTAAAGGGTGATGTTTTGCTGATTTCTTTCTCAGACTGTTTGTAGTTTGTATGTAGAATGTCTACTGATTTTTCTTTAATTAATCTTGTATCCTGCCACATTACTGAAGGTGTTTATCAGCTCTCAGTGTTTCTTGATCAAATTTTTGGGGTCACTTATGTACATTATCATATCATCTGCAAATAGTATTTGTATTTCCAATTTGTATCCCCTTGATCTCCTTTTGGTGTCTTATTGCTCTAGCTAGAACTTCAAGTGCTATATTGAATAAATATAGGGAAAGCGGTCAGCCTTGTCGTTTCTGATTTTAGTGGAATTGCTTAGAGATTCTCTTCATTTAATTTGATGTTGGCTGTTGACTTGCTGTAAATTGCCTTTATTATGGTTATGTATGTTCCTTGTATTCATGGTCACTGCAAGACCTTTATTATAAGGAGGTGTTGGATTTTGTCAAAGGCCTTTTCAACATCTAGTGAAGTAATCATGTGGGGTTTTTTTCTTTCAATTTGTTTATATGGTGTATTATATTGACAGATTTTCATATGTTGAATCAACCTCGCATCTCTGGAATGAAGCCTACTTGATCATGGTGGATAATTTTTTCATGTGTTCTTTGAGTCTTTTTGCCAATATTTTATTGAGTATTTTTGCATCAATGTCTGTGAGGGAGATTGTTCTGTAATTCTCTTTCTTTGTTGGATCTTTGTTTGGCTTGGGAATCAGAGTAACTATAGCCTCATAGAAGGAGTTTGGTAATGTTCCTTCTGTTTCTATTGTGTGATACAATTGAAAAAGTATTAGTATTAACTCTTCTTTGAAGATCTGGCAGAATTCTTTGTTGAAACCATCTTGTCCTGGGCTTTTTTTGTTTGGGAGACTTTTAATGACTGCTTCTATTTCTTTAGGTGTTATTGGTCTATTTAAATAGTTTATCTCATCTTGATTTAACTTAGGTATGTGGTAACTATTCAGAAAATTGTCCATTTCTTTTAGATTTTCCAATTTTGTGGAGTATAGGTTTTTGAAGTATGACCTGATGATTCTCTGGATTTCCTCATTATCAGTTGTTATGTCTCACTTTTCATTTCTGATTTTGTTAATTTGGATGTTCTCTCTCTGTCTTTTGGTTAGTCTGGATAAGGGCTTGTCTGTCTTGTTTATTTTCTCAAAGATCCAACTCTTTGTTTCATTGATCCTTGTATTGTTCTCTTTGTTTCTATTTTATTGATTTCAGTCCTCAATTTGATTATTTCCTGGTGTCTATTCCTCCTGGGTGAATTTGCTTCTTCTTGTTCTAGAGCTTTCAGGTGTCCTATTTAGTCACTAGTGTGATATTTCTCCAACTTCTTTATGTGGGCATTTAGTACTATGAATTTTCCTCTTAGCACTGCTTTCATAGTGTCCCATAAGTTTGAGTATGTAGTACATTCATTTTCTTTGATCCCTAGGAAGTCTTCAGTTTCTTCCTTGACCCATTGGTGATTCAGTTTCCGTGAGATTGTAGGCTTTCTGTAATTTTTGTTGTTGTTGAAATCTAACTTTAAACCATGGTGGTCTGATAGAATACAGGAGGTTATTCCATTTTTTTTTGTATCTGTTGAGATTTGCTGTGTGACTGTGTATGTGGTCAGTTTTAGAGAAGGTTCCATGGGGTGCTGAGAAGAAGGTGTATTCTTTTTTGTTAGAGTGGAATGTTCTGTAGATATCAATTAAGTTCATTTGAGTCATAACATCAGTTAAGCCCCTTATTTCTCTGTTAAGTTTCAATCTGGCAGATCTGTCCAGTGGTGAGAGTGGGGTGTTGAAGTCTCCCAATATTAATGTGTGGGTTTTATATGTAATTTAAGCTTTAGTAATGTTTCTTTTACATATGTGGGTGCCCTTGTGTTTGGGGCATAAATATTCAGAATTGAAACTTTATCTGTAGTTAGTGTTTTCCTGCCTTGCCCACAGTCAGGACAAATCTCTGTCACCAGCCAGTCCCACAGCTGCTCAGACCCAACCAAGTAAACACAGAGACTTATATTGCTTACAAACTGTATGGCCGCGGCAGGCTTCTTGCTAACTGTTCTTATAGCTTAAATTAATCCATTTCCATAAATCTACACCTTGCTACATGGCTCGTGGCTTACCGGCATCTTCACATGCTGCTTGTCATGGCGGCAATTGGCAGTGTCTCCCTCTGACTCAGCCTTCCACTTCCCAGAATTCTTCTCCCTGTTAGTCCCGCCTATACTTCCTGCCTGGCCACTGGCCAATCAGTGTTTTATTTATTGACCAATCAGAGCAATTTGACATACAGACCATCCCAGAGCATTTATCTTGGTGGATCTTTCCTATGATGAGTATGTAATGTCCTTCTTGATCTCTTTTGGTTGATTTTAAGTTATAAAATAAACCCCTTAAAATGAGAGTAGTTAATCTTTGAATATAGATATTTTAGGTTATGTGCATGTATATGTTTGTATGTTTCATATCTCTCTCTATTTAGAATTGGTACTTTGCTATGTAAAATCCTTTTCATCTGATAACCAAATTGTAAAGGTGTTGATACTGAAATATCTTTGTGAAAGTGTGAACATTGACACAAAGAACATGGCAGGTGTTCTTAACACAAAGGATTGAAATTGTCTAAATTGGGTTACCAGATAACTTAAAGCTGTGTATCATGTGAACATGATGGTAGCCTTTTCATGACAACATTATAAGAGAGTCTGTGTTTTATTATAGGAAATTTTATTTGACATCCATACCAGAGCATAATGTGTTTTAGCTTTAAATGTATACTTCTTTTTTTTTTCATTTTATATCTCAACAAAGTTGGGGGAAAAACCAAGGGCAGAGAATTCACCAAACCTGGGCAAGATAAAGCCAGACCTGGATAAGATAACCAAACAGCTCTAGATGATTGTTTTGTTTTTCTATTTTGATTTGAAAATTAATTCCTCTACATTGAGTAATGATGTAGTGTTTTAGAAGGAAAGATTCTTTTCTGTCTCATAGAAACAAATACAGAAAATAGCCTAATGATTAACTGCTAGAAATTTTCACTGTCCTACTCCAATATTGCTGTTTTTTCTAATAAAAGCCTCCTCTTTGGAGAATTAGGCCATTGCCTTCATTTTAGAGAATAAAACTATTTCTTGATGATATAAAATTGTGTTGTATGTAAAACTTTGGTTTTTTGTAGCATTTTTGGTTAAATTGTTTTTGTGTTTATTGCTTTTATTTATTCTTTGAATATTTGGTAGAATTTAATTTGACCATATTCTTTCCCCTCCCCTAGTTCATCTGAGATTATCTTCTGCTATCCTATCCTTTAAACTTCATGTTATTTCTCCCTCTTAAAAAATGAAAATCACATAAAAAACATTTGGAGTCTGACTTGTGTTAGTCATCTGTTCCTGAACATGTAGCCTGCCTTACAGTGTGGTTGATATATCTACCTAGTGTTACTCCACTGAAAAAAACTGATTTTCCCTTTCCCAGCAGCTATCAGTTGTGAATCTGTTTGGTAGAACTGGGACTTTGTGCTCATTTCCCCTCATCCATGCTAAGAATTTTTCAGTTTTAAGCTTATACTCATCTTGTACATTCTGTTACAGTCTTTCTGATTTCATGTGTTTGTCCACTCTGTCATTTCTGAAAAATATTGCTTGGTAGAAGTCCTTTTCCACATCTGGCTAGAATTTTTCTGCCTCTTCTTCCACACAGATCCCTGAGCCTTGAGGGGAGCAGTGTGATATAAATATCCCATTTAGGATACAATACTCCAAAGTTTCTCACTCTCTGCAGATTGTTCAGTTGTTGGCCCCTGTCTTAATTACCATACACTGCAGGAAACTTCTCTGAAGAGGATTAAGCATTATGGTGACCAATATGTATATAATAATATGTCTTTAGGGGGTGGCTTTATTACTGTATCCATTTAGCAGAGTCATACTAGTGGGACTTTCACTAAGTCGTGTGACCTTATCCATATTAACAGTGTCAAATATGGGTTCCATCTCCTGGAGTGGGCCCTAATTCCAATAAAAAAAGATTGGTGTTTCCCTATAACAGTTGCATCACTATAGCACCAGTGTATGTTGCCAGTAGGTTGATATAATGGATTAATAAATGAGTCAGACTGATGATTACTTTTCTTCTCTGATAGTGTATATAGCAATGTTTAGCACTATGAGTCATAGTCATTAGTGCTGAAGTTTCTATTTGAATAGCAGCTAGGTTTCTCCATGCTCTATGACAGAAGTATGTGCTTTGTTCGGTAAATTAAAACTATCTGGACAGTCATGCCATCAAGTGGATGAGGGCAATTAATAGCTTTAGCAGTGGACTGTAGTATTAGGAGTGGGTTCTCTGGGACATCTTTGTCTAACACGATCTTTGTTTAAAATGTGGTAACCCATTTCTTGTATTAGAAGGGGAGTTTTGGTAATACATGTTGTCTAGTTGGGGTTATTTCCCTCCATTACATGATCATTTCACTTAAACTTTTTTATATATGGGTAGGAATATGTATATGTTTCAGGAAACTTGTACTATAGTAAGTTTCCATATTGGTTCTTTGAAAGTCTTTCCTGTTAGATATTCTTCCCCACCTTCCTAACTCTGATCTTTACTCCTTTCTCCCACAACCTTTAATCTGTGAAGATTTTTAGTTTGGCCTACATGATTAATCTTTTTTTTTTTTTTTTTTTTTTT
>CABHPR010138055.1:0-23438 GCA_902168415.1 Peromyscus melanophrys
AGTGAAGAAACTGAGTTGCTAATCCATGATTCTGTCTGTTGCCTTAAGACTGAGACTCAGATGTTTTCACAGGCGAGAATTACTGAAGTTTCAAGACATACGTGTTGTTTCAGGAAGGAAATAAACAATTTAAATGATTTTGTAGATCTAATATAACTATCTAGATGTGAAAATTGGATAAGAACAGCACAAGAAAATAAAGTGACCAAGACCACTCCATGTATGAATTAGATACAAAACATCACAATAATTAATTAAATCCCCGAAATCCATTATAATCAAGAAACATTTATTCCAGGAATCAAAGGACAGTTTGCCATTGGAAGCTGACCTCATTCTACCAGCATAGTGGGGCACACCTTTAACCCCAGCACTCGGGAGGGAGGGCCAGGTGGATCTCTGTGAGTCTGAAGCCAGCTTGGTCTACACACTGAGTTCTAGGACACCCAGGGATTTGTAGAAAGTTCCCATCTTAAAAATAAATAAATAAATAAAAATTTTAAAAAAACTATAAAAGGTCACCTCATTGATGGGCCGAGGAGAAAAAGCATTATCCGACTAGCATTGGAAAAGCCAGCTGTGTAGAATTCAATAGAGAGATAAACAGCAGGTTACAGCATCAATTCAGGGCCGAGAAACAAATCTGTATTGTTCACATATTCGTGTGTGTGTGTAAAATGTATGGATATAAAATGCATGAGTCAAATTTACAATATACCTTTTTAGTGAGCAAGAGCTAAACAAAAGCATCCTTAATTTGATAAAAATCATGTGCCTAAAATTAATAATAAGTGTGCTAGCAAAAAAAATTGGATTTTTTCTTAAATAGCATCAGATATAAAATAAAAATATTTATTATCCTCTATACTGGTTAACCCATTGCTGGGTTTCTTGGCCAATTATATAAAACAAGAAAAAAGAAAGTTTTACAAAAAAGTGAGATAAAATTCTAATGTTTTACTGATAGTATGATTGTCTCTATTGAAAACTTAATCCACTTTGAATTCAACCTAACTGAATCAAATCGTTAGACATTTCCAGAGTTCAATAATCTGATAGACAAAATTACCATGCAAAAGTAATATTGTTTTCTTTACCAGTAACAACAAAGTAGAAAATCCCACTGAAAATTAAATAGTGTTCACAATACCATTCAAATTTTCAAAGTAAATTTTATCAGAATACAGCCATGAAGCAAGTGAAAAAATGAAATTTAAAAACAAACGTAAGAGATTAATTCACATAAATATAAAGAAGATGATTAAGCTGGGTAGTGGTGCTGGTGGTGGTTCATACCTTTTATCCCAGCAGGGAGGCAGAGGCAGGCAGATCTCTGTGAGTTTGAGAACAGCCTGGTCTACAAAGTATGTTCAAGGATAGCCAAGGCTACACAGAGAAACTCTGTCTCAAAACATCCAAAATAAATAAATAAAATAAAAAGATGATTAAATAATAGTTTATGATGATTAAATAATCAGAGAACTTTAAAAAAGTAAAGAAGTAACGCTTTATAACAACCATAAAGATAGGAGTTGAATATGAGAAAATTGACGTGAGAAGATCATTACTTGGGGAGCTAGGAGCTGGTGCAGGCACCCTGAACAGTAGCTTGAAGGTGTCTGGTGCACTAAAATATGTCTATCCTACAGTCCAGTGATCCAAATCTAGCCTTAATCTTTTTAAAAGTAGGCTTAATTCACTCTATTTGTCTTTCATTAAAATCCTATCTGTAGCCATGGCTGGAGCCCGGGTCCTTTGTATGTAGATTCTGATGTGAGTTTTTATAAGATTGTTGGTGAATTCTTGATAAGGCAACTTGGTGAATATCATCTCTTTGCAGAGGTCAGGGGTCAGGTAGTGGTAGGTCTTGGAGATAACATCAAAAGTAGCCTTGGAAAAGGTGTCCACAGTGGCAATGCAGCCAGTCCCCTGGCAGAAGTGTGGCAGCTATCAGCAACAGTACTGGACACTGGCAGCAGCTTCTTAGGCACAGGCACTGAGATAATGCCAGTGATTCTTGGCATGGGGATGAGGTGCACCAGGACAGAGCCATGAAGCTTTCAAGGGGAGTGGTGGAGCCCGCCCATCTGGTCCCCTAGTTGCTTCTCCACACAGGAGCAATAGATGATCCATGATGGTGGCTCCTCAGGTGGTTGTGGTCTACTTGTTAGACCACTGAATAGCTAGACCAGTAGGACCATTATAGACCCGGGTAGAAAGAAAATGCTTTAAGCCTGGTTTATGGGGCAGTGTGAGCCTGCTTCTAAATTGGCATGAGCTTAGACATAGCATTCTTAAGGCATGACCCCTCTTCCCCCCAAGAAAAATCCATAATCCTAGGTTCCTTGATGGGAAGGAGAAAAAAAAAATGCTTCTGAGAAGTTGATCTTCATGTTTTGACCTGGCATCCCATCTTGGCATCATTCTGAGCTTTGCGTCCATGAGCCCAGTGGCCTCAAGACCACATCCAGACCATGACTTCCTTGGAAGCCACTGTTGAAGCTTCTGCAGAAACCTTAGTGCCTCTCAAGCTGGAGTCCCTGGTCTGCTCCCTCCTGCTACAAAAAGCATCAGCTTCCATTTTCTGTTTTACTAGAGAAGAATAGGAGAATCTACTCTTAAAGACTCTTCACAAAGATACACAAAGGAACTGTGCAGAAATGTTCAGAGATGCGATCTGCTGTGAGACGCTGGTGATCACTCAGGGGCCCTCAATAGTACAGCACATAAATAAAATGTCAAAGCATGCTCTGGACACACACACACACACACACACACACACACACACACACACACATACACACACACACACACACACGTATCAATATGTATTGATACTCAAACACAGTCTTGAGTAAGAAATGACTTAGAATGGAATTAAATTTTATTTTATAAATAAGAATGCATATACATAGAAGACAACATTGAAATTTTGCAAGATTTGCATCCATGGGACATATATCAGATATATTTATAGACTGACGGGGAAGGGAAGAAAATGCAGATGGGGAGGAGACAATAAAACAATAGAATAAAAGCCGATAAAGGGCCTTTGACCAACTATAATATTCTGAGAACAGAAGAGTGGAATAGTTCTGTGGATCCCAAGCTTTAAAAAACAAAACAAAACACAGTGAGAAACTTTTAGCCAAAATTTAAAACATTGGGATTAGCAGGTTTCATAAAATGCACCCTCGCTATTTAAATCCCTCATCCTGTGTGTCTGCATTTACAGAATTTCTCCCCTTTTGTGGATGTTTCCTAGCTCAGAAAGCTATATTTATGGGCGTTTGGAGGAATTGAAGGTTGAGAGGGTTTTGCTCTGCTATTGCTCAGAATGTAATATCCGACTAGGCTATCTGTGTGGCTATCAGCAACATTAGTCCTCCGGTGAATCAGAATTCTACAGGCTGTGGCTTAGCATTTAAATGTAATAGGATCGTATTGAATAGTGCTGAGGAGATGCCAAAGCTATTTATTTTTCAGGATACAGCTCAGACTGCTATCATATCAACCAAGCATTTCTTTTTTTATTCCCAATGGATTAACACAGGGCCAGGCACACATTAAGGCTTTTTTTTAAATACCTAGTTGAGAGAATGAACAAAAACCAACAGAAAACAGAGCAATTAGCTCCCTTACCCCAAACAAAATTTGTAAATGAGTAATATCTTGACAAAAGTTTCACTAATAAAAACATTCAATAATTATAAGTGGAAAATTGAAAAGGTTGTCTAATGAGGAAACTGTCTCTCGGAAAAAGAGAATGGATTTGGTAAAAAGGTTTCTTGCTTAGCCCTTTATAGGGTCCATCTGTCCCCTTGTCTAATGGCTGGAGATGTGCCAGACAATGGCTTAGGTTCAGAGGCTGGAATTGTCAGACTTACAGAGAGACCTAACCCAAGGAGAAGATGGCTGGAGACCAAGGGAAGAATGGTAAAGAGATTGGACAAAAAGAATCTCTCTAAAGCTGTTAAGCAAGAGGGAAACATGAGCAAAGTTCGGGGCCAGCACAGGCAGTCTGCCTCTGATGGGAGCTGCTAGATCTGCTCCCCACACCAGAAGACCAGATGGAAACCAGGTCAACGCAACTGGAGGGTTTGGAGCAAATCTATGAGTTACGTGTGTTTCTGATGTTATTTCCTTTAATCCTTACAACCTTATGAGGTGCCCGAGGCAGCAATTCCAGTCTCTATTTCAGATGGGCTAGCTTAAGTCTCAGAGGGCATATGTGTCTTGTGAAGTTCAGGTCAATGGTAGAAGTAAAATATGAACCCATATTCTTTTACTCTAAAGCTTCAGCCATTTCTGGAATATCAGGGTCTTTCCTTTAGCCTGCACTGAGGTAAGGCCAGGCTAAGGGGAAAATGTACATTTTTAATCACCACCAGAGGAAGACATGAATTCAAAAGGGCTGGCCTCAGGTTTCAGGAGCCTGTTAATATTCAGAAGCAAATGATGTCATAGAAGTATTTATTTCTTATATGGCATTGATACTGAGTCTATTCCATGTACCTAGAGCTAGCTATTGTTTATAATTAACTTTTTACATGTGCATATCATCAAAAACTTTATAGTGCTGGTAATATAGAAGATTCTCTGGATTACCAGGTCAGGGGTGGGGCAAGGATTCAAAGAAAGACTGCTCGCCCAAGAAGTTGGAGAAGCAACTTAGAAGGACAAGTAGGTGATAGTGGGCAATACAAGAAATGGGGTAGACAGAAAAGGGCCACGGGAACTCAGAGACAAGAGTGATAACTGCAGTGTGTGAACGAACAGCCCCCTGGAAACAGTGAGCTTTAAGAAAGGATGTGAGATTGAGGAAGGTTTAGATTTAGATTTAGATTTAGAGGAGGGTTCGGAAAGTATGCTGAGAGTCCTGGATGTGGATCCAGAAAACAGTCAAGAGGTTTGGAAGGTCGAAACTGTCCTTACCAAGATTGTCCTGTTTTCTATGTTGACCTCTTTCTGTTGTGCAAAACCATCTGTATCAGTTGGAAAAACATTAGAATACTCTTCCTCCGCTTGATGACTTGATTACACAGTGTCGGAAACAAACAAAAATAGAATCCCTTGTCTTCTATTAAGTTAGGTAGCAAAGATATTTGTGGCGTGGGAAGATGGCACAGTCAGTAAAGTGCTTGCCACGCAAGCGTGAGGACCCGAGTTCAGTCCCCAGCACCCATGTTAAAAATTGAGCACAGCGGCATGTGGCTGTAAGCCAAATGCAGGGGTCTCAGAGACAGGAGGATCCCTGGTACTTTCTGGTCAGCCAATCTTGCTAAATTGTTACGCTCCAGGTTCAGCGGAAGGCCCTGTCTATAGAAATAAGGTACAGAATGGGTACAGAAGACACCCAACATTAACCTCTAGGCTCTGCATATATATGTGTACACATGCACACATACACTATATACATACATATATGTGTGTGTGTGTGTGTGTGTGTGTGTGTGTGTGTGTATTCAAAATGTGTTAAATGAACGTAAATTTTTGGATCTTTTCTTTATGTAAACCATAGAAATCTTCATAAAAAACATATTGCTTATGTTAATACATGACGAAACTCTTCTAAAGGATGTTAAAATGGTTGCTTTTCCTCCCTTTAAAATATAATACAATAAATGTTAGCATGATTAAGATGCCTTTAGGCTTCTTATCAACTTTAACCACAAACTTCGAACACTACTGCTGTGTGTGTTGCTTTCTTTGTTCAAAGTTTGGTGTAATGGGCCTTATTTACCTATAGTAAAATGTGTCCGTTCTGTGAAGCTGTGACCCTTGGTGCAGTCATGTGTCCATTACTACATTCCAGTTACAGAACAGCTCGATCATCCCAAAATGTGTCGTCCTCTTGTGTCCTTTGTGTCCAGTCATTCTCCCCATCTCAGTCCCCTAGGAAGCATTAAGCCATTGTCTGTTCCTATTCTCTTTCCCAGACTATCATGTAAAAGGAATAATATTGCATGTAGCCTTTCAAGGCTGATTTCTTTCACTTAGCATAATGCATTTGGAATCCATTTATATTGTCGCGGGGTTTGTGGGTTGCCCTTCTTACTGCCGTACAGTGTTTCTTCCTTTGATAGGTAGGGGTTTTCTTTGTTCTGCTTTTTTAGATGAGGTCTCACTATGTAGCCTAGGCTGACCTTGAGATTGTGATCTTCCTACCCAAGCCTCCAGACTGCTGGATGAAGTCAGGCACCACATCTGGCTGATTGTATGGATTTGCCACGTTTCTTTGTCCATCCACCAGTTCACAGATTATAGGGTTGTTTCCAACTTGGGGTAATGGTGACTAAACAGTCACAAACAAATTTTTGGGTGAGCATAACTTTTTTGGTGATGTGGGTGGGTATAACCAGGAATTGAAATAGAAGATAATTTAGATATTTGAGGACAAAAGGGGGGCATTTTAGTTAGAGCCATAATCTGGGCAATTTTTTTTTCTTTTGCCCATTTGTCTGCAAAGGTCATAGATCCAAAGGGCTAGAAATCCATATGCACAAGATCTTGTGTCCTCTTCAGACCTCTCTGTGTGGCTGGCCTCAAGCCCTGCTGAGGTACTCTGCCTCAGTCCTTATCTCCAGCTAATGGTTACATTGGGAGTTGAGTTGTTTGTCGATCTAAGGCTAACTGGCTGTGAGTCCACTTGCCCTGGTATCTAGAACAATCAATAAGCTTGGAAGAATTCAAATGCTTGTTATTTCTTATTTTTGTTTCCAAATAAAATTATCTTTTAAAAATATAAATAATTTACAGTTATTTATGGCAATTTAGGAAATTCATAGTTAAGAACATCCATCACCAAGTAAACTAAAGCCTCTTTTGTTTGATCTTTTGCTGGCCTTGTTTTTACATAATTGTGATCACATTCTCTATGCTATTTTGCATCTCAATTTTCACTAATATTCTATCATAACCATATTCTTCATATAAAACTCCTCATAAAACTATTTATTACAATAGAAAACAGCCATTATGTTACTCGATACTCTATCACACAGCTCTAACATAATTTACTGAGGCATTTCTTGATTATTGAGAAATTGTTTTGTTTCTGGTTTATCACCAATATAAGTAATACTGTGGGTGAACATCTTTCTTCATAAAACATTTTTATTGCATTTTTTTTATTTTTTTCATGTTTCCAGTAACAAAATCACATTGAAAATCTAAAAAAAAAAAAATTATAAAATTGCAAAGAGTAACATCTTGAATGACCCAAGGGGACAGTTTATTTAATTTTCTCTGTGTCCCCTCCCATTTGGATGCCCACCATCTGCTGATTTCTGTATGGGGGAAAAAGGGATCGTCTGAAATGTAGCTTGAAGTCTGGAGTCTGAGTATTGAATTCCCTGTGATAAATATCAGCTGCAGATTTTACCTAGCACATTGCTTGTCTGGGGATAAATCGAAGCAGCTGGGACCTGAGAATGAGCCAGGCTTCCTAGCACCGTGAGGTGGCTTCATTTCACCCACACACTGAGCCTTGATAGTGTCACCCCCACATTATAAAAAAGGGAAGTTGTGGCACAGTGACGAATTGACTTGTCCAGAGCCTTCTAGCTTCTGAGAGGCAGATCTGAGATTTACACCCAGTATGAGTATACTACACTTCTGTCCCCACGGCATCCCCAGGACCGTTCCTCTCTTGGACCTTAGCTCTATGGAGCAGGAAAGATGAAAGATCTGTAGACTGAAGGCCTCACATACGGAGATAGGTCAGCACTGATTCCACTAAGGGAGTTTTTCTCCATAAGGCAAATTAAGTGAGCAGAATGTCTGGGGGCTTCCAACTATGTGAAGAGTTTTTAAAATACACTTTTAAAAGCACACTCACGTGTAGGAAAATGACACATTCTAAAGTACAGACACAAAGACAAGGGACATCTGCAATCCTAAAGACAGGAGGCCTGAAGGGACTTTGACTGTCATTTCCAAGTGGTATCTCAGACAAAAGAGTTTTATGGTTCTGGGAAGTTTGCAATGAGCTGCACATTTTTGCCTTCCTTTTAGAGATTCATTAAGTAAACGAAGTAATTTAAAGCCCCAAGAAGTCCCGCGGTGAAGCAACCTGTTTAGATATATCTGATCCAGAATTTTCCATACTTATTTAGATCCAGAACATTTTTCTCACATGAGCCCGCCCTATTTACATCTCACACGCTTGGGAAAATGTTGGACCAGACTTAATGCTAGCTTGGGCAGCAATTCTTAGGCCGTTCCTACTCTTAAGAGCCAAACACCATTAGTCCATGGGTTTCCAGAAGTTGAGCGCGGAGGCAGGCGCAAGGCTGTGGCGCCTCTGCGTTCTCTCTTTCATCGTTTGTCTCACCAGCGGGATAAAACAGTGCAGTGAAACATGACCATTCCCACCAAGCAGGCAAATTCTCACATTCTGACTCATTTCCTTTACACTTTTGAAAACTCTGGAGGCCAAAGGGAGGCGTGCTTACAAAGCAGAGGAGGGTTTCTTCTTCAGTTTTTGGGCCATGCCTGGCTCAAGCGTGTTATGTTACAGGGAACACCTGCTGTCGGTTCTGCAGCCCAGGCTTCCGCAGCCAACTCGCCCAGCTGGTGCTCGCTCCCAGCACATGAGCTGTTTCAGGAAAGGGGAATGAAAACTTTGATTCACCTCCTCCCCAAACTGTCTTCTCTCCTCCTCCATCCTCTTCTGGTTATTATGTGGATAGAGGCGGTGATTGAATTAAGAAAGCTGCTGAAAGCAGAAACGGAACACGCAAGAAAAGGAACCAGAACTTCACACAGCAGTTTCTCCTCTGCACTCCACTCTGGAACAAAGATTCTAGGAGCTGTGCTTAAGTGGTACCTGGTGATTATAGCATTAGCAGGGCATTGCTCTTCAGTGCCTGTCACTCAGGGCCACTGCAAAGCCGTCTGAACCAAGGGAGCTGCAGAGAGGCTGGGGACCATCCACAGCCCTGTAATTATGAGACTAATTCCAAAAAGGTCAGAACTCCTTAATCAAACGCTAATCAAAGCGTTTTGTAAATGATGCTGTTTCTATTCAGAGTGGGAGGAAGGGCAGTCAGGAGGCCAAGGGTCCCTGAGCGCATTTTGAAAGTATGGGTAGAGCAAATAGCTTTGCTCAGAACATTTAGTCGTTGGAGTGTTTATTTTTGTTTTTGAAGTGCAAGTCGACATCACTTTCTACGATGTCTTTTTATGTTGTGGAACCAGGTTAAGGGAAGGCAGCCAAAGCTGAAGATATTTAACTCCTTTGTTTTTTTTCTAGAAGTGTGCCTGAATAACAATAATTAAATTTGTAGAGTCCATGTCTGCTGATGAAACGCTGTGGTCTGCATGGTTTTTGTCTGTTCTTGCAGTAAGTTTGGAAGACAGGCTCAGTCCATTGCTGAGGTAAACAAGCTGAGACCTGGGGTTCAGCGGCTTTCATTTGACTCTTGGTAGCAGAGAGAAGACTCAATTTTGATAAAAAATGCAATGCTCTTTGAACACATAATAGCTCCTATTACCGTAAATCTAGGTCTCCAGAGCCACCCCGACCTCTCTGCCAATAATCAGGACTTTGCTATCCTGCTCCTGACAACTCACTCTGATTTTAAATTGTCATTATAAACCCTTTAGTTATAAATAAGTGAATCAAGCAAATAGCAACAAGAAAAGTCCCCAGTATCTTTTCAAATTTCAGTGACTTTAGACACTCATTTAAACACATGTGTATACACACAGAGCAATATATATATATATATACACACACACACATACACACATGTACACACACTCACACCCATACACAAAATTCTTTCCATCTAGTCTTATTGATCAATTAAGTCTCATTATACTTTTTGTATGGAATTGTAACAACTTTGGTGTGTGTGTGTGTTTGGTGTATGTGTGTGTGTGTGTGTGTGTGTGTGTGTATCTTTAAAGCCTTGCCCATCAGCTGAAATCCAGACAATTGTAAATTTCTAGAAGGTCTCATTGCACAACTGGTCAAGGTCACCCTTCTGGGTAAAGTGGATTTCTCTGTGGTTCTGTATTGTGTGCACCAGGCTGCAATCTCCAGGTAGAGCACATTGACTACAGCCTCCTCTTCCAGACCTCATTTTCTCCCCTACCTGGGGTGTGAGCTCCCCAAAGTGTGATTAATCCATCTATTGATTGCCTCCTGCCATAGTGAGGGTGAGATATGGCTAGCAATCGGTGCCAGGCTGCCTATGTGACTGGACTGCTAAGCCATGGGGTGAGAAAAGACAAGTGCTAGCCTGCGCCTTCCAACCCTGCACACACAGAGGGGGCACAATAGCCTCGTTTCCCGCATGCTTTGCAAAATGATCCTGCTCATCAAAATGCAGCTGATTCTTTTTCAAATGAATTATAATGTATACTCCCTGCTATCTCAATTGGCTTCACAAAGGTCTAATAAAAGTTTATGGATAAAGGGAAAGAAGATGAAAAAGAAAAAAAAAAAGAATAACAAGACAGAAATCTCCTGGAAATAGAACCAAACAAGAATGTGCTGCTTTGATTAAAGCAGTCTGGGTAGATGTAATGGATGACCGAAAGCTTGCCAGCAAAAAGGATTAGAATACTAAGAAGGCATTTACCTAATATTCAGAGGCGCTGTGGCAGGGGAAAGGTAAGGTGAAGATAAGCCTAGGGAGTAGGCGAAGACTCCAAAGAGAAAAGCACTTCCACCTGTAAATAAACAGGGTTAAATGAGAAGTCTGGAGGCTCAACCCAATGCCAGGCAAGTTTTGAACAGCAGACAGAATTTAGCTAGCCAAGGATTGGTCCGGCTTTCTTTTCCCTTTCTACTCCAGCCCAGGAGAAAGTCAAGCAAATATGCCTAGCATAGCAGACGCCATGTTTTCTTTCATTCTGCCCCTTTTGTTTGGAGGAACCTTACATCCGGTCACACCATTCCTCTTGTGTCAGGAGCTCCTACCATTAGGGAGCAGAAGGTACCTGAGATCACAGAACAACTTCTGTGTCTTGTAAAAAATCTTAGTGCATTCAGGTAGGGGGAAAAAATGAAAAGTTGGTCAATAGTCTAATGCCCAGTGACTTTTCTACAGGGAGAGGGAAAGCACCATTTTTTAAAGACTCTCTACTTAGTAGCTTTCATGTATTTGACTGATGGGAAAGGGTGACGGGAAGCAGGAAGACCAACCAGGAGAGAACGGTCCTAATCCAGGTGTTTGCAATGGGGATGAAACGGGCTATAAAGGGAGGACGTGAAGTGATGCATAGGTACAAGCCATGACCCTTGATAAATTATCTAGAGAAGAAACCTCTTTTTATGAACGGGTTTCACCAAGAGCCTAGCATTGCATACACTCAACAAAACAACAGCAAAAATGTTAAATGAGCATTTGCTCTTTCCAGCAGGTGATGGGAAGTTCAGCAACTCTGTAAGACCAGAAAATGGAGAGCAATCCCAGAATACAGAGGAGAAGCTGTGTAGAATCCAAGAGGAAAATGGAGCCATGAGCCACATGGAAAGAACCTACTACACCAGCCTGACTCAAATGAAGCTACTTGGGAAGCACTGAACCGTCAGCCAACGAAGGCAAAGTTGCCTGTGTGTGGTAATGAGCAAGCTATTTTCCACAAAGCGTGTGCTTTGCTATTTTGTTTTGGCATCAAAATCAAATTGGGATAAAGAAGAATGTGGTTTGGAAATAGGCTAAAAATTAATAAATGAAGTGCCCTGGAAGAACACCAGTGTTTCCACATATGGAGTATAATCTGTGATAGAAATATTATTCCGTATTGTCTTTATTAATAAATATAAAAAGGTTTGCTTATTGATGCAAATTGCAGATGCTTTTAAATAGGGCTGTCTTGTCAACACGCCGCTGATCACAATGTCCCCAAAGAGGTTAGAAATGAGGGGCAGGAAATGATAAAACAAGGCTAAATTTGGCTACATGAAAAGTACATCTGGGAAAAAATAATTCAAAAAGCAGATATTCATTGGGCCAAAAAAAAAAATCTGGACCACACTGTTGCCAAAGGAGACCCAGGTGCGAAGCCGGATGGTAAATTAGGTGCAAGTTTAAAATACAAGAGGGTAGCCCAAAGCCACTCAGTCCTGGCCTGCCTCATCTGATAAAAAAACCCCATCCAATCCTAGGAAAAGACCAGGTCTGCCTCAAGCTTTTCCCTAGTTGCAGGCTATTCATTCACAAAGGAGATTCAATCTGTTTATTGTCTGGGTTTTAGTTAGTAGGGTGGAAAAAACAAACAAAAAATCATTTACCAGAGATGTGAGCCGTGACTATTAACTCAAGTTCATGACCATTACTTTTCATAGAAAGAAGGAAGCCATGGTGATTTGCATGTAGGAACTTCATTCATTCATATCTTAAGATGTGCCCCTGCTGGGCCTTCATTACTCTTTCATTCAACACCCTTCCAGGTAAGTGACTAGCTGGTCACATGGCCAGTTTCTGTTTTCCGTGTTAAGCAGCTGGGGCAGGGTTGCCAAAGACAGTCAAGAAGTCCAGTCACTGGGCTCTTGGCTGCTTTGTTCAATACAAGGACATCTTCCTTCTAAATGATTTACAGTTTTGAGAGAAATTGAAGGGAACTGGACAGTTGTCAGTAATGGTACCACAGGATCAAGGGGGCATTAATAGGTAACTCATGAGTCAGGTGAAGTATGCAGCTTAAGGAACCAATGTTTAAAAAATCACTGATTACATAATATCCTCCAATAATGTTAATGGTAAAATTTAGAACTTGGTTGGGTACCCCTTACGTTTCCTTCCTAATACTCTTATAAAGTAGTGACGATCATAAATATTTCAATGCTAAGATCTCTTAAGGTTTATATCCAATCTATCTAAAAAACTTGCCGAAAAAGGAGGCAGGAAATGGAAGCAAATACTATCACTACCCAGAAATTATTTTATCACTCCTTCAGTTTGCTTTTATGACTTATCAATCACACTCAGAGGATGTAAATGCTTCTAGAACATGATTTTAGCCAACTGTCACGGCTCAGCTTTAAACAAACCTGCTGGCCGTGTGAGTGTGTGCTTGGGCAGAGCTGAGGGCCATTACTGATTCGAATGCTCAGAAGCTCTTCCCAAACTATGATTGTCTTTTGACCTTGAGTAGAGTCTGCGTTCCGGTGGGGTCTTTGTTTGCTGGCAGACTCATTTCAATCGTATTGTCTGAGTGACAACTCATTATTGCAAATCAAGTAAGGAATAGTTTGTGATTTGGGTTTTAGTGAAGGCTAGTAAATTTTATAGTGTATATAATTTGGAACATGTCTGCGTTTCAGCCCATATGTGGAAATCTGCCCGGGTGCTTATTATTATGCTTATCTGCAAATGACCAGATGGCCTTCCCCAAATGTAGAGAACCATTTAGTGCCATTTTAAACCATTAAGGCTATTAACTCTGACTTGAGATAATCCTGTGCCCAAAGGGAACTAGTTTTGCTGTCCCTCAAAGTCATCAAATGTAATTAAATGCCATATTGAGGAGTAGGCATTAATGGATCAAGGAGCCAGCTTGTCAACCAGTTATGAGTCAACTAAGCAGAGGGAGAATATTGGCATAGAAGAAAAAGATGCATTAGGTATGGTACTGGCTAAGCAGCTATAACAAAAGATACCAAGAATATGATAAAAAAAAACAGTTCATTTTCCAACCAGTTAAAAATGGCACCAAAGTAAACAAACAAGAGCAATCAAAAACAGTGGCAGATAAGATGCCCAGTACAGACAGCTCTGCTCCTTAAGATTAACTAGGGACCCCTATTTCTTCCATCATGTTGTTCTGACATCTGTTATGGTATCCTTATGCACCTGGTTGAACCTTCCTTTGCTGCCTATCTACATTCTAGTTAGCCAAAAGGAAAACTGAGAAAGTGAAACACAGCAAATGTATTTTAAGGAACTGAGGGTAAATTTGTGCACATCACTTCTGTTTACAATTTTCTGCGAAACTTAATCATTTGATTATTAATTGCAAGGGAAGCTGGCAAATGCAGACTCCAAGTGTGCCCTTCTGTGCAGCAATGGTTTAGCAGGCTGAATTCTACCTCCAAAAATAAGAACGAAGGAATGGATAAGTCTCCCCCACTGTTTTCTGTGTCCGCAAGATACAAGAGCCAGAGATGATAACTGGACAGCTACCATTATAAGGAGCAGAGAGTGCTGAAGAAAGCCACAGAGAGAAGCAACGACTAATTCCCTGTGAGTGGAACCTTAGCGTTTACTCCCTCCTGGAAACGGGAAGCTCCCTTATACACATGGAATCATTTGATTTCTTTGTTAACATTAAGTCCAGAATGAGCATAAATCTTTCAAGAAGATACCTAAACAGAATTAAATATGAAAGAAGTGATGAGGGGAAATGTCTGTGAGAGCAAAGGGACAGAAAGAGAAGAGAGTGAGCGAGACTGAGAGGAGAGATCTGAGGAAGGAGGGTTGATGGCAGGCCCATCAGGAAGTTAGCTCTAATGCCAGGTTTGCAGATCACAGAAGACATCCATCTTCGATGTCTCACATTAGATCCTCGTCATCCACATCTTCCAGGTCTCAGTCATCATCAGCTGAGTGACAACATGTGGAGCCCATGTGACATGTGGCCTCAGTGTGAGGAAGGTGATCGATTCAGAGTGCGGTTAATTACCTTGGAAATTTGACAGACACATTTCCATGTCTGTCACAGAGCTGCCTCTTCTCCCTCTGTCCCTCTGTCCTTCCCACTCTCCCTCTTTCTTCTCCCCCATCTCCATCCCTCCCCACCTTCCTCCCTTCTTTCCTTCCTCATAAGAAAGTGAAGGTGTATGTCCACACACGGTAGCTGGGAAATGGCTAAGATGACATTGAGTGTGTAACCTATCTTTAAAGTAATCAATATCCACTAGTCCCCCATCCCACCAGCACAGCATCTCTAAAGGTTCACATGGAAATGACAAGATGAGCCTTCGTACATATGATGCTCCTGCTGAAGAGCCTTAAACTCCAGGCTGCCTACTAGCACAAGAGTCAGGACCCCGAAAGTAAGGGTGATGAGGCCTGAGAAAGGATCTAGTCTTTCATACAGGACACTCATGGCTCCTTCTTGGAGTAGTTTTTTTTTGTTTTTTTTTTTTTCAAGACAGGGTTTCTCTGTGTAGCTTTGCAACTTTCCTGGAACTCACTCTGTAGCCCAGGCTGGCCTCAAACTCAGAAAGATCTGCCTGCCTCTGCCTCCCAAGTGCTGGGATTAAAGGCGTGTGCCACCACCGCCCAGCCTGGAGTAGTTTTGAGACAAAACCATAGCCATAAGGCCAGGCCCAAGCCTTGTATCACACTTTTACCCTTTCTAGGTTTTCTTCCACCAAAAACCTCTCCCAAAAAGAATTTCCTGCCCTTCAGACACTGAAGTCAGTAAAAGATTCTGTCAGAAGTAAGGGTGGGTTCTTTTATTCAGAGACAATTTGGGCATAACTCATGGCTCCTGTGTGTGTGTGTGTGTGTGTGTGTGTGTGTGTGTGTGTGTGTGTGTGTGTGTGTATAAAGTATCCTTAGGGGTCAGACGCAGAACCTAGAGTACTGGATTGGAGGGGAGAGTTGCAGACTGGATTCAGCTTCTCATTGATCTTACCACAGAGCACAATCATACACTGATGGCCTTGTGACCCATCAATTCCAGAAGTCTTTAGAAGCCCCTGGACTCACTATGGGAACTGAGGGACACACATGTTTCCCCACAAGCACTCAGGACCCAAACCTCCGATGCATCTAGGCAACTGCTTTTCTTTTCCCCATGCTGTGCTCTGTGTGGCCTTCTTCCTGTTTTGAAGCCACAGGGCTTCCCCAGACCTGATATGAAGCTTTTCAATCCTGATTGAATCCTTACTTGTTCAGCTAAGGGCTTATCCACTGATCCTCAACCTTCCTAATGCCGTGACCATCTAATGCAATCCCTCATGTGGTGGTGGCCCCAAATCATAAATCCATTCTGTTGCTGCTTCATAACTGTAATTTTGCTACTGTGATGAATCGTAATGTAAATATCTGATATGCAGGATATCTGATATGCTACCCCCAAAGGGGTTGTGACACATAGGTTGAGAACGGCTAGAATCCTTGATATTTACTCATATACCCATGAGAATGTTTGAAATATCTTTAGTAGATCTGAGCTGAACAGTGGCCAGGCAGTAGGGCTATGATGAACACAATTTAGACTGTTTTTTTCTTTTTGTTTGTTTGTTTGTTTGTTTTTCTGAGACAGGGTTTCTCTGTGTAGTTTGGTGCCTGTCCTGGATCTTGCTCTATAGACCAGGCTGGCCTTGAACTCACAGAGATCCGCCTGGCTCTGCCTCCCCAGTGCTAGGATTAAATGCATAGGCCACCACCGCCTGACTAGACTGTTTTGTTGTAGCTCAATCTCATGAAGAATCTTCCTTCACTGAAGTTTGTTTGTTTACACAACAAGTATAGGGAAGAAGGGACATGTCACAGGCCTGAGCAAGTCATGATAAGTTCCTATGAAGAAGAAATGTAAGGTGGACACATGAGAAAGAAGGTCACCCAGGGAGAGGGAACAGCATGTGTAAAGGCCCAGAGGCCCACAAAGCTGCATGCATTCAGAGAACAGGAATGGCTGATGCTCACAGAGAGAAAGAAGAGAAGGTTGAAGAAGCAGAGAGAAGGACAAGGGCTTGAAGGGGAAACATAAGGAACTTTATCTCGAAGCTGCTGTGCAGATATTGAAAAGCTTTAAGCTCTGGAAGGTTACAACAGGTCTGTGTTTTTAGAAAAAAAAAATGGCTTTCTGTTTCTGTCTTTTGAGGTTTGATTTTTAGTTACTTGGGTCTTTTGGTCCTACTAAAATTGTCAGAGGGATGAATGGATCATCATGCTGCATTAGGTATTAGGGAACTCCAGAAGTAGGAGCCAAACTGATTTTGAAGAAAGATTCTCTGCCCTGCAATATCTCAACTTTTTTTTTTTGGACAAGTTTCTCTATGTTCTAGAACTTGCTATATAGACAAGGTTAGTCTTGAACTCAGAAATCCTTCAGCCTCTGTCTCCCAGGTGCTGAGATTAAAGTCATGTGATACCATGACCAACAATATCTCCACTTTGATAGCTGCTTTTCCAGAGTCTATGGTCTCACTAAGCCTAGAAAACATCAAATCCACTGCTGAATGCTACAAACTAGTTCATTCATTCAACTTTATGAGCACCTTGCCCAGAATGCATGTCACTATACCAAGAACACTTTACCTTGCATAAATGTTCATTGTGTTCAAAGTAACTCATACATGTAGCTTATATAAATATTATGATGTCATTAGGAATTAATACTATGCGTTTCCTCTCGGTAGGTACAGACTTAGAAAAATGAGTTAGATGACACACTCCATGTCACAAACTTATAAAAGGATAAGCAGAGACTCAAAAGCAAGCTAGCTCCGTTCTATCACTTTTGAATCTGCCTATGAAATGAATCATTAATACTTGTGCATATTCTGCTTTATGCTGCTCTGGGCTTAAGTTTTTCTATACATACTTTGGAATCTAGTTTTCTCTCCACTACACCCCCTCCCTCTCCCCCCGGGATAGGCTTTCACTATGTAGCCTCGTGTGGCCTGGAACTCACAATATAGAGGAATATACATATATAGTTTAAATGGAATTTTCTCATCTGGGCTGGTAATGCTCCCTCAAGAACCAAAGACCACCTAACAAAAATACCAACACCGGGTATGGGAAGCCCTCTTCTGAGCTATTGGCCAGGGTTATCCAAGAGACTCCAAAAACGTCACAGGATATAGCTGTCGCCCTTGGTTACCTACTAGAGTTGGATACAAGTCCTTATTGCCGAAGATACCATGTACTTCAGACACAGGACCCAGGGGCCCCTGATGTGGAACTGACCTAAAAGCCTCCTCCCTGAGTATGAGCTTTCCTGGTACCAGAAGGGGCCCTGCGAGCTTCCAAAGGAAGGAAGCAACCAACAGTCCTTCCCAGCTCTGACACCTACGGACCACCACAGCAGCCAGCATGACACAGAAACCCCAAGAGGACAGTAGTGGCACTGTTAGCTTGATGGTAGCCAACAGCTCTCTAATTGGACTTAAGACTGGACCAACAAGAGGGAAATCATGCCTGGCACTGGAAACTGACCCACCCATCCGGAGGTACTGAAGTTACAGAACCAGGAGGAAACTTGCGACTGTCACTTTACTAAACCAGCATAAACCTAACCCTAACCACATTCTAAATATTTGCCCTTATACCCACAGATAAGCGTGGTCCTCATCCAGCATCAGGGAAACTTCCCTTTACAACAGACAAAGACCGTTACAGAAAAGCCACGAACAATCAGAATGTAGAGCTGTAGAGCCCTGTCCTAACTGATACCTCTACAAGACAACTTCTGAACCTCAGACTCAGGGAACATTGTAGACGAGGGGGCGGAAAGACTGTAAGAGAGAGAGGATCAGAAAGTCTGCTATCAGATTGTTTCTCCTAGGACTATCAGAAGCTACCTCTATAACGTCTCAGCAACACGCCTGCCTAAACATGAACTAAAAAGGGACAACAGTAGACATGTTAAAGTAGACGGGGGAAGCCTGAGAGGCCTCACTCCTACACGTAGAACTACAGGCAACTAAGGAATGCTGGGAGGGGGAGAAATCATCTTCTCCAAGGAAGAGCTCACTCATTGGTTATCCAATGCCAAATGGTCAGCCCTGAAAATGTGAGTATAAGTAACATGATACAGACTGAACATGGTATATTTTATATTTAGAAATATATGTGTGTGTACATACATACATATATGCATGTAAAAACAATTCATGAAAAAAGAAGTCATGAGTTTGAAAAAGTGCAAAGGGGGATATATGGGAGGGTCTGGGAGGAGTAAAGGAAGTGGGGGAAATAATGTAAATATATCTCAAAAAAATAAGAGAAATAGCTGGGCGGTGGTGGCGCATGCCTTTAATCCCAGCACTCGGGAGGCAGAGCCAGGCGGATCTCTGTGAGTTCGAGGCCAGCCTGGGCTACCAAGTGAGTTCCAGGAAAGGCGCAAAGCTACACAGAGAAACCCTGTCTCGGCAAAAAAAAAAAAAAATCCTCTAAAAAAGAACAGACATGTTGTATTTCAGAGGAGGCAACCTCTTCCTCAGCACTTAGATTTGAATACATTTGCTCCTGTAAGCCCAATACTCTGAGGCTCTTTATTGATGTAGTGTGGAAATTCTCTGTCATTCCTCCCAAGAAGACAGAAGTGGGGTGCATGCACATGCCCCTAATAAAGATGGAGAGCAAAAATTAACCTTTTTTGATCTCTCCTCAGTTTGTACCTATTTTCAGAAATAGGTGTCTTGTTATATGTTTATTTTCAAAGATAAATCTCCTTAGAGATTGTTTTGACAAAAGAAAACTGAAGTCCCCCCACTCCTTGGGGAAAAAAAATCTATGGAAAAGTCTCTTATTTTTCAATGCTAGCTTTGACGGGGTCTCTCCTTAGGTGAGTTCATAAGGAAAAACTCTTTGCTCTCGAATTACCCACTGTAACCCAGAAGTTTAAGGTTACCCATTTTATTAAGAAAATCTCATAAGGTCTGGGGACAACTTTTTATCCTCTAACAGGTGGTTACTGCCATAATAAGGAACACATTGAATTTCACTCTGTTACCTACATCCAGCTGGACAAAGTCAATTCACTGTCAATAAAAGAATGGATGGACCCTAGCAGCCAGTGATAACTGCAGTAAAAACAGGCCCCCACTTCCCGTTCTTGCTCTTTCCTCTCAGAATTCAGACTACCCATGCCTTACCTCCCTGACTCCCTTGGCTGAGAGGGCCCAGTCTTCCTCAAAGCTCCCCATCTTCCCAGCTTCCTCATTTGCTGACAATGTTCTCAGTGGGAAAGTCTTCTCTGAGTCCTTCTGGATGACTGTGACAATGGCACTTGATGATTTAATTATGCAGCCATCAGGCTGCCTAGGTGGCAGCTGGCTAGGACCAGGATGCAATCTGGGACTCTGGAACAAAGCCAAGTTAACTGGGGTTGAACCATGACCTTGGCTTCCTGGGTGGGATGAACTCTCAGTTGCTGGCGCTAACTGGCCACATTTGTGACAAGGCTATTATGTGCCCTAATAATAGTGGGGGTTTGTATTTATAGAGGACCGGCTGCACCAGGCTCTTGTTGGGCATCTTTATAGGAAGTTTCTCCTAGGAGCCAACTTACAATTTAGTCTCAGCTCGCCGTGAAGAATGCATGTCCACTCTTACGTGGAGGGAGATGGCAGATAAATCCATGAATATAGAAAAGCTGTGTTACTCTTTCCTCTAGCTAGCCTGAATCTCCTGATTTTTACCTCAAGAATCTAATTTACAAGTTATTGAGCTTGGTAGTAATGGTGCTGCTCTTTCTTGGTAATATTTCTTTTCAGCAGTGGTGTTTGAACCCAGGGCTAGACCTGTCATTGAAATATACTCCTAGTGTCTTTTATAATGTCAGAGAATACCACTCGTGTGTGTGTGTGTGTGTGTGTGTGTGTGTGTGTGTGTGTGTACATACCCACATACATAAGTGCTTTTGCATGTAGAAGCCAAAGAACAGTCTCGAGTATTTTTCCTTGGGAACTGTCTTCCTTATTTTTCTAGGCAGGGTCTCTTATTTGCCTGAAGATGACCAGGTAAGCTTGGCTCTCTGCCCAGAAAGCCCCAGAGATCTTCCCCAGGGCTGGCATTAAAAGAGAGCACCACCACACCTGGCTCCATAGGTGGACTCCTGGGATCAAACCTCATGCTTTCAAGGCTAGCCCCTTGCAGACTGAGCCATTTCCACGGCCCCTGAGAATCCCACCTTGGTGGTGAATAATGCCTTGCCCAGGAAGGAGAAAGTTCTGGTTTTTGCTTTCTATTGCCATAATAAAGACCATGACATCAAAAGCAAACTGAGGAGGAAGGGGAATATTTCACCTTATAACTTTCAATCACAGTCCATCATCAAGAGAAGTCAAGGCTCCTCTGTCTCTGTGTCTTTTGTCCTGTGAAGGTCCTGATCCTTAGATTTAATTATACCTACAGCCACATAATTCCAAATAAGGTCACGTTCTTCTAGCTAGACATATCTTGGGGGCACCTCAATCATATATATATATATATATATATTCTGTGCATACACATGCATTAGTTTGGTTTGTCACGATATATTGGACTTTGGAGACAACCACTTTTCCTTTGCTTCTATTCCATACTTGACTATGTAACAAGCCTTAGTTTCTCCATAAGGGGATAATTCTTAACAATATCTTGGGTTGGTGGCACTGCTTCATAAGATTGTTTTAAACATATAACATGATTAGATTAACATACTCCCTGACTCACTGAAAGTTCTCAATAAAAAGTAGTTACAATATATATAAAAAGAATTCTGGAAGAATCAGCCAATGTAAGAATAGTTGTCATTCACTAGAGGGGCAATTATTATAAGTTGCTTTAAAAGTCTTTTAAAGTTATTTGCCCATTTTATAAAAATCTGTGAACACATACATATACATACATACATACATACATACATACATACATACATACATAGTGTAATATATATATATATTGCCTTTTTAAATTTGGGAAAGAAACAATAAAACCATTCTTGTCTGGGAAGAAAAAAAATCCTGTGTAGATTTTGCATGCCCTTTTAGCTATGCATACATATGAAAACCCACACATTAGAGATTAAATTAGCTATGCAATTAATTAAAAAAACTCTGCTAACTCTGGGAGCTCCTTTTCAACTCTTTTACCTTCAGATTCTCCATGTGAAAAAAAATCATGTTGATATCACCGCTACATTCAGTGCCAAAGTCATTATATGCTGAGGAACATTTAAGTCACAGTGCTTGCTGAAGGTCCACAGTGTAGAAGGCGATGCATGGAAATGTCTCAAAAGATAGTCTCTGACTATAGGAAGATTGCTGTTTGTAGGGGAGTCCATGAAAAACAAGGAACCTCTGTCAGAAGTGAGGCTTGGAGGAGGAAAGAGAGAGGGGAGAGCAATACACAAGCCAAGAGGTCAGGTCAGACGTGAACTTGTCCAGTCTATAATTGTCATCTCTGAATGCATACTTTTAGGGTTAATCATCCCTCTGACAAAGGAAACACCTTGTCTGAAAAGAATTGTTTAGCCATTTTTATGTGAAGAGTAGTGTGTGGTAAAGGAAGAAAAGACTTAAAATATCAGTAAACAAAACTGAAAATTCAAAACAAAAATCTCACCACTCAGCGTTAATTGTATATCGCTCTCTCTCTCTCTCTCTCTCTCTCTCTCTCTCTCTCTATATATATATATATATATATATATATATATATATATATATATATATATACACATACATACATACATACATACATACACAGATGATTGCATGTGAGTGTGCTTAAATCTACACAAACATGCATGCCTATGGCAGAGCACATAGCACTGGTGTGCAAAATTGAATAATGTGTCTAACCTTGGGGACCAAATTGAAAAAGAGATGACCTCTTTGGGCAGATACAGCCCCTGGAGCTGCATGCTTTGGCAAGTAGAAAGTCCTTTTATGCAAACAAGGAAAAGGGCACCAGTTCCTTTGACATGGAACATTCTTTTGCCAGGACCCTGATACCCCTGTCAGAGGACAATGGGACAAGTGCATGCAATGGCCCTATAATGAAGATGTATTGCCCTTGTGATTCCAGTGTTTTATTTTTTAATATTTGATACATTTGAAACAATGTGTATACTCTGTGGACAAAGAAAAATTAATAAACCTATTTAGCCAATCCCAGAGATTAGAGCAGAAATATTGCCAACTCAGTGGATCTCCGTTGTCTCAGAACTAGCTTTTCTCTCAGAAGGGTAACTACTATTTTAAACTCTGTTTATTATCATTCTGACATAGATAGGAAGCCTTTTGTGACTTGTTTTAAAATGCACATTACTTTGTTGCCTAGTTTTTAGCGAAGCAAACATCTTTTATACCATAAAATTTTATTCTATAATGTTGTACAAACTACAAAGTATTCCATTCTTTATTTGAACTATAATTTAACGAAGTCTGTTATTATGTTAAATTAGTTAAATACTAATTATGTTAAATTAACGTAATCTAACAAATTAAAGGGGCAGACTCTTATTTCCAATGTTGCAACAAAATCTTCACGATTGTCTTTAAGTTCCTTCTAAATGAAGTCATAGATAACATCTTGATTATTTTCTTAAGAGAAATCCCCAGGCATAGAATTAGTGTGTCAATGGAGGGATGATTATAAGGCTGTGGTGTCTATGAACAAGACTGACAGACTGTTAAGATGAGGAAGAAGCTGCCTAATGGACACATGATCACTGGACCAAAGAAGTTCATTCAGGGCCGACAGAAAATGAAATACTCTCCTGATCTGCTGTTGTAAGAGAAGTGGGCTGTGCAG
>CABHPR010138056.1:7015-22586 GCA_902168415.1 Peromyscus melanophrys
GACCCAAAGGGGTCATGACCCACAGGTTGAGAACTGATAACTTAGGAGCTAGAGGCTGGAGAATTAGATGTTCAAAGTCTTTCTTGGTCACATAGTTCAAAGCTAATCTGTCAAAAGAAAGTAAGGTAGAGAAAGACAGGAATTTATTTATTTTTTGAGACAGAGTTTTGCTGTGTAGACATGGCTGTCCTGGAACTCTCTCTGTAGACCAGGCTGGCCTTGAACTCAGAGATCCACCTGCCTCTGCCTCCCAAGTGCTGGCATTAAAGGCGTGCACCACCCCACCCTACAACGGGAAACTTTTTTAAAAAATGAAAAGAAAAAGGAGAATTTGCAGTGTGCGATAGCTGTGGGCAGTCAGTTTGCCCAGCTGCTTCTCCCCTGGGCCTCTAGGAGTTTCTGAGGGAGTGGGAACAGTCTGGGATTTGGTTACGTGGTTCGGTGCCTGTGATTATGGGGATTTGGTGGCGCTCTGACGTAGCTTCCCCATCCCCTCAGGACTTCCTGCTCCTGAAATACAAGGTTGTGATCATCGATGAAGCCCACGAGCGCAGCGTCTACACAGACATCCTTCTCGGCCTCCTGTCCCGCATTGTGGCTCTCCGAACCAAGGTTTGTGGAGAGTACACAGCGAGAGCAGACTAATGCCACCTTGTCAGGGGCTTGGGCTGGGAGGGGTCCCAGAAGACATAGCCTATTGCTAGTGCCAGGCTGTTTCATTCTGTGCTGCCCCTACTAACTCACAGGCCCTGACCCAATGTCATGTGTAGTGAGTGACCTCTTCACATCCAAGAGGCTCAGGCAATAGGCTAAGGCTAGGAAGACTGCACTGGAGCCAGCTAAAGGGTACCCTCAGAGCTTCAGGCTCTGTTGGTTCATGGGGCTGCTGGGTTGAGCCCTCTGCTCCTCAGGCTACTCCTCCCTCCCCAAGCTTGCTCCTCTTTCCAGCCCTGTGCTCAGACAGTGAATGTGAGGGACCGGCTTCGGGGACATGCTATCTGAAGGGAACTTGATGAGTGGCCCTGTTTCTGTCCTTCAACAGACCAGCTCAGTGGAGAGGTGGGTGTTCTGGGAGTGCCATGTACCCAGCCACATTAAAGGCACTGGGGATGGACAGTGACCAGGAAAGGATGATCTACCATTCCTGCTCTCCTGGAGTCACCCTTTGGCCAGGGTGGCAGGCAGTAGGCAAATTCAGGATCTGTGAACTAGAGGTAGATAAAGAGGCAGGCAGTGAGTACCAGGGAGGCCTAAGTCCAGTGACAATCTCCCCAAAATGTGGCCTGAGAGTAAAAGTCACTATAAGCAGGATGAGAGTTCCCTGCTCAGAAATATCCACCTGCGTCTGCATCCAGCCAGTTCTAGAATATTTTATGTTCCTCCGGAAAGAAAACTCTGGCTCCCACGGCTGAGCCCTTCCCCCATCCCAGTGCTGACCCCATCCTTCATTTGACTGTCTCGTGAAGGTGGAATCCTGCCACGGCCCCTTTAGCTGGCTTCATGTTCAGGGCTCCGGCCTGTGTCACCTGCAGAACCCCAGTGGACAGGCTCCCTGTGACTGTTTGTTTCTCCTGGGGGCAACCTGAGGAATGCAGTTGCTGGTTATATGTAACCATGGGGCCGAGTGGTACGTAATTCCACGTGCACAGTCTCTGCTGTGCCTGAGTCACCAAACTGTCTTCCACAGAGGCACCTGCCCCTTAAGCTGCTCATCATGTCTGCCACACTTCGGGTAGAGGACTTCACCCAGAACCAGCGGCTCTTCACCACACCTCCCCCAGTCATCAAGGTAAGATTTGGGTAAGCCCCGGCTGGCTCCGACCTGACCTTGGTATGTGAGAACTGGCAGTCTTAGGGGTCGGTTCAGAGGTGGTCATGGAGAGGAGGCCCCGAGCTGCAGCATTCCTATACCTTTGTGGACCTGTCACAGGTCGAATCCAGGCAGTTTCCTGTGACGGTACATTTCAACAAGCGGACCCCATTGGATGACTACAGTGGCGAGTGCTTCCGGAAGGTCTGCAAGATCCACCGGATGTTGCCTGCAGGTGAGGCCTGATGGGACCGGCACATCCCTCCCTCACTGAAGACTCGGGGTTGCCTTCCATCCCTCTGTCAGCACAGGGCACGGTCAAACCACAGTGGCATGGTGACTGTTCCCAAGCCCCCCACCCCCACCCCGCTCCTCCCCCCTTCCCCCCCACCCCACCCCGCCCCCGTTCCCCCATACACACACATCTAAGGCAGAAGTGGGAGTGTGAAAGCTTCCTCTCAAAAAGGGCAAGCATACTGGGCAGTGGTGGCATGCGCCTTTCATCCCAGCACTCCAGAGGCAGAGGCAGGTGGATCTCTGTGAGTTCAAGGACAGCCTGGTCTATAAAACAAGTTCCAGGACAGCCTGTTACACAGAGAAACCCTGTCTCAAAAAAAAAAAAAACCAAAAAACAAAAAACCAAAACAAAACAAAAGGCAAGCACGGACGGCCTCTGTCCCTTAGAGTCTGTTGTGTGGCAGTCTGTCAGGTGCCCCTCACCGTTCTGCTGCTCTAGGGTAATTGGCTCCCTCCTACCCAGTACCTGTTTCCCTGGCTCCTGGTTCTCCCAGCCTCTTAGCAGGCACTCCTTGCAAGGATAAGTTTGCCAAGTGACGGGCTGGGTTTTCTCTGCAGGCGGCATCCTGGTGTTCCTCACAGGACAGGCCGAGGTGCATGCACTCTGCCGCCGCCTCAGGAAGGCCTTCCCCACCCGTTGCTCCCAGCCACAAGGTAACTGACCCGTGGTCCCCGTCAAAGCGTTCCACCCCTCCCCCTGGGCCTGGCAACTGGTGCCCTGGTTGGGATGTCGGCCTCCACCTCGGTGTCCTTGAGGAGAGCCTGTACTTTTGTGCCCCTGGAATAATACGCTCATCATTGCAGCAGCTTTGCTGTGGGTGGCAGGGGTAAAGTGCCAGCTGCCCGCGTTGGCCACAGGAGTCTCCTCCTACCATCTTCTCCCTTTGCAGAAAAGGAAGAGGAAAAGGACTCGGCAGAAGGGATGCGGAGGTTTAAGAAGTCCCGGACGAGGGCCAAGAAGGCCCAGGCCATGGTATGTGGAGGCCTGTGGAGCCCTGTGCTGTCCAGTTGCCCCTTCATGGAGCTGTGTGGGTTAAGTGTCACTATAACGAAACGAATTTCATCTGAGGTGGCTGGGGCCACGCTGCTCCAGCCCCGTTCCACAGCACAGTCTGGTGGGTGGCCATGGAGGGTGCAAGGTGGGGGTGCATTGTGATTTACAGCACAGGGCCTGCCTGGGCGGATCCTGGGCATCCATAGAACCATGGCTGCTTGCTGAGGTCGGGAGATCTGCCGTCGGAAGCTGGGGGCAGGCCAGGGGAGAGGCCACCCCAGGCACCCTGATGCCTGGATGCAGTGTCAGTGGTGTGGCTCCTCGATTGTGGCTTCTCGCAGCAGCCTTGTGGGATGACCCCATGCTTGTATCTAATTTATTTGTTTACTTATTCAGATAGAATGTCACGATGTAACCCTGGCAGGCCTGGAACTTGCTATGTAGACCAGGCTAGCCTTGAAGTCACTGAGATCAATCATACCTAATTTTTAAAAGAAATATTTCTTTAGATTGATTTATATGTGCATGAGTTTTTGCTGTGTGTATGCATGTATATACCATGTGTGTGCCTGGTGCATGGGGAGTTCGGAAGAGGGAGTCAGATACTCTGGAACTAGAATTAGAGATGATTGTGAGCTACTATGTGGGTGCTGAGAATCAAACTCTGGTCCTCTTTATTTTTTTATTTTATTTTATTTTATTTTACTTTTTTGTTTTGTTTTGTTTTTCGAGACAGGGTTTCTCTGTGTAGCTTTGCGCCTTTTGTGGAACTCACTTGATAGTCCAGGCTGGCCTCAAACTCACAGAGATCTGCCTGGCTCTGCCTCCCAAGAGCTGGGATTAAAGGCATGCGCCACCACCGCCTGGCTCCTCCCACCCCGGTCCTCTTTAAGAACAAGTGCTGTGAATCTTTAATCTAGGAAACTGAGGCAGAGATTATTTTCCAGTGACCTCACCTTGTAGGTCCCTGTGAGGAGGTGCCCTCTGTGTTCACACCCAGGTTGCCTGACCCCATGGTGTTGACATGTCCTCCCCTAGGCATTGCCCCAGATCAACCTGGACAGTTACTCTGTGCTGCCAGCAGGCGAAGGCGATGAGGACAGGGAGGCAGAGATGGACGACGAGGAGGAGGCCCTGGGCTCCGACTTGGATCTGGACCTGGGTGACAGTGAGGCAAACGAAGGTGTGTAGCTGGGCAAAGCACTACCCTCGGGCTCATTGCTTCTTGATCTCAGCATGGGTCTGCTGAGCCCTACTGCTTGATGGGCCGTCCTGGCCCTGGGACCAGAAGTATCTAAGTCCCATCTTCACACATGTGACCAAACACATCCTGGCTCCTGCTGGTATGTGAGCACAGAGAGTGGGCCTTTCTGATAGCTTTGTCCACGGGGGTCTCCTGAGATCCTAATACTTGTGGTAGTACCGGGGTCACCATCCCGAGGCTGACCTTTCCTGAGCTGACCCAGACCTCATGCAACAGGGAAGGGGTCTACAGTCTCTTGAGTATGTTGATGGGACAGCTCCTTGTTGTCCAGCTTGGGCTAGGTATGATAGCACACACCTGTGGTCCCAGATGCTCAGAAGGCTGGCTTGAACCCAGCATAGGCTGTGTATTGCCTATGGATTCTGTGTCCAGAAAGGGCTCCTTCCATACAAACATAGCCTGCCACACTGCCTGGACACACACATGGGGCCAGCTTGCTCTCAGGGGATGATGCTGTGGGGCAGGCATCACAGGCCCATGCTGGGCAGTAGTAACAACATTCAGGGGCTTCCTAGTACTGTATCTGAACATGAGCCCTCAAACCTGGGGCTGGGATTGAGTCTCTCACTTGGGGGGGGGGGGGCAGATAGCTGCCAGACAGAGGCAGTTTTATGCCTGTGGCATCTGTCCAACTGGACTCCAGTGTCCCATACTTGGCCGCAGGTGAGCAGCCAGATGCCTCCCTGCCCCTTCACGTGCTCCCGCTCTACTCTTTGCTGGCCCCGGAGAAGCAGGCACAGGTAATATGACAGCTCTCGAGAGCATTGACACGGGGTGGGTCAGGCCTCGGGTGCTTTTCCATCTATTTATAAAACTGACCAGTCCCTGATAGTGGAGGGCGCCATGGAAACCACACTTGATGGTTGGGCTTGGTGGACAGCAGTGACTCTTGTCCACTGGCTGTCTCAGGTTTTCACCTGATCTGTTTTCTTGCCCACCCACCCCCTTCCCAGGTCTTCAAACCTCCTCCAGAGGGGACAAGGCTGTGTGTCGTGGCCACCAATGTGGCCGAAACATCCCTTACCATCCCTGGCATCAAGTATGTGGTGGACTGTGGGAAAGTGAAAAAACGCTATTACGACCGAGTCACAGGCGTGTCCTCCTTCCGTGTCACCTGGGTCTCCCAGGCATCCGCTGACCAGCGGGCTGGTCGTGCAGGCCGGACAGAGCCAGGCCACTGTTACAGGTAGGCCCCTTGTTCCTGCAATGTGGGCACTGAAAAGCAGAACTGCCGCTGCCCCTCTGCAGTGAGTGGGCCCTGTGTCCTCAGGAGCGCCACAGCCCTTCCCACACTGCTGGCTGCTTTACCCTGCCCTGGCTGCTGTGTTTGTGATCGGTGGTCCACAGCCAATTCAGGAGTAATCCACTTTCTAAAACGCTTTCATAGTTGGGCAGCTGTCGCCACCATTAAGACAGCGCTCCTGTGAGTGGTCACTCCGTGTGGACACCCCCATAAGCTGTTACCTTTTGTCAGGCTCCACCACCCAGTGTGATGAGTTTTCAGGGTCATCTCGACATGCTTCTCCTGGTGGCTGAGTCACTTTCCACTGCCTTCTTGTCCCATGGTTACTGTCCATCTCTGCTGTACATTTTTCCTGTTGTGAACACACATGCCCCTGTGTTTGGATGTCTGTGCTTATCCTTGGCCCTGTGGAGCTCTAGGCTTAACAATTAATAATGGAGGAAGCAGCCGCTAGCCAGGGGCCCTGGTTCTCATCTCACACCTTCGCCCCATTGTTTGTGTGCAGATGCATGAGGCAGGCTCTCCTGTCACTGGCTCTGGGTCTGTGTTTCCCTCAGGCAGGTGCCCTTAGCCTCTTTGTGCACTTCCTGCCTCTGTGCCTTTTCGGGAACTGTCTGCTCAGACCTTTCCTCAGTTCTCAATTAGGCTCTGTGTGTCTGCTGATGACTTGGTGGGCTCTTCTGAGTCCAGGAGCTAGGCCCTCATCATTACGTCACCGGTCAATATTTCTAACGATGTCACTTTGAACAGCTTTATTGCTGTTCTTCCAATACCATTTGAGTTTACAGAAGGGACAAGTTAGAAAACACAAGGGAATACAGTCAGGGTAGCTGGAGGTGGGACTCACTGCCACTGCTGAGGCAAGGACCTGGCCCTGTGAGTGGCAGCCATGCTGGGCCCAGAGGTGTGGTTGAATTTCTTTCTGGTTCCTACTCCTCCCCACTTAGGCTGTATTCCTCAGCTGTTTTCGGGGACTTTGAGCAGTTTCCTCCCCCAGAGATCACTCGCAGACCAGTGGAGGACTTGATCCTGCAGATGAAAGCCCTCAACATTGAGAAGGTTGGTCTGTGCAGTAACCTCCCTTCTGCCTTCCCCATCTGTCATCCCCGAGCTGCGCCTGCCAGGGAAACCAAAGGAAGTGGTATCCCCAGGCTTGTCAGAAGGTGCCCTGGGGGACAGAGGCTATGGACAGCCAGGTCTCACACTGCTTATGGGCACTCCGAGGTGTCCTGCTGATCCCTGGATGTTGGCATGGTCCTCAGACGGAGTTGGGGGTTCCTGTCCCCACTCCAGGATAGAGTAGTCCAGCAAAGAGGGTCGGCTCATGCTGCATGCGTGCCCTAGCCCTGTCACATGACAGCTGGACACCACTTAATAGAGAAGGAAACCAAGGCAGGGAAGAGACAGCCTCTGTTCAAGAACGCATCTGGGAAGTGTCTAAAAATGCATCTGGTCCTGGTCCTATCCCAGAACTCAGACTATACTCTCAATTGGTCTAGGGAGATGGCTTAGCAGGTAAAGGCACCTGCTACCAAGCCTGATGACTTAAGTTTCAAGGAACCACATGGTGGAAGGAGAGAACCAACTCCTGCATGTTCTCTGTTCTCCACACTTGCCTAATAGCACGTGTGCACCCACATGCACATACAAATAAATAAATTTAAAACCAAAATAAATAAATAAATAAATAAAAATAAAGGATATACCGTTGGCTGGGCATGTAGTTTGATTGGTTGAATGCTTGCCTTAAACATACAAAGGACTGAGTTTGATACCCCACACCACATGAACTGGGTATGGGTGCATACCTGAAGCCCCAGCACTGAGGATGTAGAAACAGGAAGATTAGAAGGTGAAGGTACAGTTAGGCATAGTGGCTCACATCTATAGCCCTAACACTCAGAAGGCTGAGGCAGGAGAATTGCCATGGCTGAGACCAGCCTGAAACATGAGTTTTAGCACAAGAATGAAACCATGTTTTTCTCTCTTTGTTTTGAGACAGGGCCTGATGATGTAGCCTTGGTTGGCCTGGAACTCCCTAAGTAGACCAGGCTCAGACTCACAGAGATCTGCCTGCTGTGGCCTCCCAAGTGCTGGGATTAAAGGTGTGCGCCACCATGCTTGGCGGGATCCTGCCTCTTAAAAAGACTGTACCCTCACCTTGTGCAGTGGCACAGACCTATGCCCTCTTCTTGAGATGAGTTCTAGTGAAAAGTTCTGTCCCTTCAAGGAGGAGTGGGAATCCCCAGTGATTTTTTTTTTCTTTCTCCCCTTTGTTACAAACAACCACTCAGAGTTAAGAAAACTCAAATACTTTAGGTCATCACTGAGAACTTCACATTCATACCTCTGGACACGTTATGTTTTTCAAGCATAATACCATAATTGTAAGGCTGTTTTTCTAAGTATTTTATGATGATTTGTATGTTGTTGCTTTTATTTATTTATTTATTTATTCATTCATTCATTAATTCATTCATTCATTTATTTGGTTTTTCGAGACAAGGTTTCTCTGTGTAGTTCTGGTGCCTGTCCTGGAACTCACTCTGTAGACCAGACTGGCCTCGAACTCACAGAGATCCGCCTGCCTCTGCCTCCTGTGCTGGGATTAAAGGCGTGCGCCACCACTGCCTGGCCTGTTGTTGCTTTTAAACTCCTAGATTTTAGTCGACAAGGATCACCCCTGGCGCACAGTAGGTTTAATTTGGGGTCATCTTAATACACGAACCTGGAGAGATCTTGACAACTTCCTGAGCACTCAGGACCCATGTCCCAATTAGCATGACCCATGGCCTGGAGACAAGCTGGAGGGAAGAGGGACCAGTACCTGGTACAGCTGGTGTGACTTGACCGGACCTTGCTTCTCTGCATCACTCTGCCCCTCTCCTTCCTTCCTGTACCCAGGTCATCAACTTCCCGTTCCCCACACCTCCATCCGTGGAGGCCCTCATTGCTGCCGAGGAGCTGCTGATTGCGCTGGGGGCCCTGCAGGCACCTCCGAAAGACGAGAGGTAGGAGGACGGAGGGTGGACCCAAGCATGTACGGAGCCTCCCAAGTGCAGGCTCCCTGGCTCCTACCCACTGTGACTCTTGTCCCCAGAATGAAGAAGCTACAGATGTCACAGCTGAGCTGCCCCATCACCGCACTGGGACGGACCATGTCCACCTTCCCTGTGGCACCCCGCTATGCCAAGATGCTAGCACTGAGCCAGCAGCACGGCTGCCTGCCCTACACCATTGCCATCGTGGCTGCCATGACTGTGCGTGAGCTCTTTGAGGAGCTGGACAGGTGGGTTGGTGACAGCCTGGTCCCTTGGAGCCGTCTGTGCCCTCTTTGATGTCATTGGTGGCCTGGAGAGCCTGAGCTGCTAGGTCTGAAAGAAGGGGTGAAGCGGGAGGGTCTGGAGACGCTGATGGTCAGAGGGTCTTTGACCTTTAAGGGCAGTGGGCTGAAGCCCAGCGGGCCATGTGTGTGTTTACAGACCAGCCGCCAGTGAAGAGGAGCTTGCAGAGCTGAAGGGCCGTCGAGCCCGGGTGGCCCAGATGAAGAGGACCTGGGCCGGGCAGGGGGCATCTCTGAAGCTTGGGGACCTCATGGTGCTACTGGGTTGGTACTACCTCTAGGGCATGAAGGAGGGTGATTGGCAGCTTGGAGTGGGTTGGAGCCAACCAGTGAGTTCACCCTACCCTGCCCCACAGGTGCTGTGGGGGCCTGTGAGTATGCCGGCTGCTCACCCCAGTTTTGCCATGCTAACGGACTGCGCTACAAGGCCATGCTAGAGATCCGGCGCTTGCGTGGCCAGCTGACCACCGCAGGTATGCCTAGGCGACAGTATGGGCAGACAGCTGGTCCCCACTGTGCACATGCTTGAGTTTGGTGTGATGGAGACTCAACACTTGCTCATTTGCCTGCCTGTTAAGATGGACTCATAACTCCAAGTCAACTCCAAGTACCCTTAGACAGGTTCCCTTGCACACTCACCCAGAAGGCTGTCCCTCAGGCTTCTGCCCCTTGGCCACACCCCTCGGTCCTCTTCCCTGTTCCAGCCAGGCTCGCTCTTCCCTCCCACATGTCCCGAGTTCTGGCCTTGTGGGTGCAAGATTCATACTCATCTTAGCCACAGGTGGCTCCTGTCAACAGCATCTAGGACCCAAGGAGTGTCCCCACCTTATGATACGGGGTGGTCACTGGGTTCAGGTGGCGTCTGTACAGCCTCCTCCATCTCAAAGGCTAATAGGAAACTCAGTGCTATTCCAGCAGCTCCAGGCTTCTTGGACCAGTGGCTGTTCCCTGGCCCACACTTGCCCAGTAGCAGGGCGTCACTGGGGCCAGCTATCCTGTCCACTGTCACACTTACTCTTACCCTCAGAGGCAACAGCCTGAAGTTGTGGACAGCCACTAATGACAGGTGGTCATGTGGGGCCCCAGGTCTCTGCAGGCCACCTTTCAGCAGATGGACAGATAAGGCTGAGGTTCCTGTAACTATCCTACCACCTGGGAGCCTGGCCTTGGCAGGGCTTTGCAAGCATAAGAATCTAGGCCATGGCCTTGGAAGGGCTCTGGGCTGATCCACGGTTGACCTGTGCATCAGAATCAAGCACTACGTGGGCAGGGCCCAGGTGTTGGATGATTTCCTGAAGGCCTGGCCAACTTCCTCTGACCTTTACTTCACACACATCTTTCTCACCCTTCTCCCAGTCAACGCAGTGTGCCCTGAGGCTGGGCTCTTCCTGGACCCCAAAATGCAGCCACCTACTGAGAGCCAGGTGACCTACCTGCGGCAGATCATGGCAGCTGGCCTGGGTGACCACCTGGCCCGCCGGGTTCAGAACGAGGATCTGCTAGACCCCAAGTGGAGGAATGCCTACAAGGTCGGACACGGGCCCCATGACCTCTGGGGGAGCCCCAGCAAAGAGCAAGTGGGGGCTGTTGTTTGTTGAGGGCTAGGGTGTCCCCTCAGCTTCAAGGTTATTTTCTAGAGATGCATTTATACCATAAAGTCAACCCCCTGACTTTACCATGTTCAGCATGGCTAGCATCAGCACAGTCAACTGAGACGCTTTTCTCTGCCCTAGAGAAACCCAAGCCTTCTTTCTACCCACTGCCCAGTGTCTCTGGCTTTTCCTGTACTAACCAGTTCTCCATGAGGGCCTTGGTGTGCTGGGGCTACCCCGCTTCCCCAGCATTGTATTTCTGAGGTCCATCCACACCAGGGCCTCACCTTCTGTTTTTGAAACAGGTTGATTCTCCTGCCTCAGCCTCCCAAATACTAGGATTCCAGGCTATGCCCCAACATGGAGATTGCGATTTACCTTGTGCATGTGTGTATGGTGCTGTGGTTCACATATGGAAATCAAAGGATTTCAGAAATCTTTTTTCTCCTTCCACCATGTGGGTCCCAGGGAATGAACTCATATTCCCAGGCTTGGTGACAGGAGCCTTTATTCACTGAGCCGTCGCACTGGGCCCTAGCCCTCTGTCTATTTTAGTGTGTTGGGGGCCACACATATACAGGCAGACATCCAACAGGTCATCAGGCTTGCATGGCAAGTGTTTTTATTCATTCAGCCATCTTCCCAGCCCCATGCTTCAGCTCTGTTGATGGCCAAGGAGCAATATATCTTGGGTAACACCTGGTCATTGGCTTTCTGGCTTGATGGTTGGATCCTGAAGGTTAGACTTGAAGGGCCAAGAGAGCTCAGAGAGCTCAGACTTTTCTCTGACCTGAGCCTCCATCCACCTCTCTGCAGACCCCTCTCCTAGATGACCCTGTCTTCATCCATCCCAGCTCTGTGCTCTTCAGAGAGCTGCCTGAGTTTGTGGTCTACCAGGAAATCGTGGAGACTACCAAAATGTACATGAAAGGTACTGTGTAGTGACCAGGACTCAAGTCACAGGGTGATATCAGTGGGCCCTATGGAGCACCCTGTCTGTCTGGGAGAGCATTGGGAGACCTCCTGACTGTGCCCTCTCCTGGCCTCAGGTGTCTCCACTGTGGAAATCCAGTGGATCCCGTCCCTGCTGCCTTCCTATTGCCAGTTCGATGCACCCCTGGAGGAGCCAGCCCCTGCTTACTGTCCAGAGTCAGGACGGGTGCTGTGCCACCGGGCTAGTGTTTTCTGTGAGTTGGGGGCACTTCCTTGGTGGTCTGCCCACCCTCAGTCATGAGCTTCGTGGACTTACCCCATGCCCTGCTCTTGGACATGTGCCTGAGGATGTCACCCTAGTCCTCCTGTTCCTCCGATGGGCTTGGGAGGATGGGTGCAACATGGGCTCTTTATCACACATTCCCATCCTCCAGACCGCGTGGGCTGGCCACTCCCTGCCGTCCAGGTGGACTTTCCTGAAGGCATTGACCGCTACAAGCACTTTGCACGGTTTCTGCTGGAGGGACAGGTAGGTGCTTGGGCTACCTGCAGCCTGTTTCCTAGGTGTCAGGAACTGCAGGTCCCACTCACCCAGCCCGTGCTCTCTCACCAGGTCTTCCGCAAGCTGGTTTCATTCAAGAGCTGCCTGCTGTCTAGTCCCAGCACCATGCTGAAGACTTGGGCCAGGTACAACAGTGTATGCCTAGACTGTCAAGGCAGGCGGTGGCAGAGAGGCTCCTCTGGGGCTCCTTTGTCAGTCATGTATGCTGGGGATGTGACAACTATAGGACCCTCCTTCATTCTGAAAGATGCAGGGACCCCTGCACCTCTCCCCAGGACCCTCCCTACCTGTCTCTCTCCTAGTGGCTACATCATTCCGATCTTGCCTCTTCTCTTTTCTGTGCCCCTTCCTCATATGGGCCCCAGTCTTGGTGGTAGGACCCAACTTAGTCCAGTGTACCCTCATGATAAGGAACATCTGGGTACCCTAAGGGGCTGGTTGGACATGAGTAGGGAGGGGTGCTGGTGAACCCTACATGCTACAAGAGGCTTTCTGGGCTGAGTGACAGGTCCCACCAGCTGTCCACTCTTCTGGGTCTAGTCAGCTGCCCCTGTCCACAGGTTGCAACCCAGGACAGAGAGCCTATTGAGAGCCCTCGTGGCTGAGAAAGCAGACTCCCGTGATGCCCTGCTGGCTGCATGGAAGAAAAGCCCCAGATGTGAGTTGTGACCAGGCTGGGGTGGTGGGGATGTTGCTCGGTGGAAGGACCTAACCATGCCATGGGCCATGGTGATGTGTCCAACCAAGCAAGTCCCTGACCTGGCACTCTAACCCTAGCCACCTCTTCCCACAGACCTGCTGGCTGAATACTGTGAGTGGCTCCCAAAGGCTATGCACACCGACATTGAGAAGAGCTGGCCCCCCCATCACTGACTGATGACCACATACTCAGCGACATAGTCAGCCGGCTCCTAGACTGTTACCAGGAGACGTGCTGCGGCCCTGGAAGCCCAGTTCAGAGCCAAGCTCGCTGCTGCACTGACCATGGTGCCTTCTTTGTGACTGTCTGACAAGATAGGGTTTGCCTGTCTTCGGTGACATTAGCTCTGTGGATGTACAGGGCTACACTGGGACAGGAAAGTGGACCGTTCCCCCGGTGCACCTGTCCAGCCTCGCAGCGTCTTGGGCAGGAGGTGCATTGCAGACTTCTGTGACCCAGGGACTTTTCCTGAAAGGTTGGCCCCGGTGAGGGACAACTATCACCCCAGAGCCCTGTTCCACACAACGTGGAGGAGACCGGTTGCAAGGGTCCTGTCTGGCATCCAGAGACAGCGAGTTCTGTGGTTTTGTTTTTGTTTTCTGTTTGTTTTAGTTTGGTTGTTTTGTTTTGTTTGTTTTGTTGTATTTCTGTGTAGTCCTGGCTGTCCTGGAACTGCTCTGTAGACCAGGCTGGCCTCAAACTCACAGAGCACTGGCCTCAAACTTACAGAGCCTGCCTCTGCTTCCCCAGTGCTGGGATTAAAGGCATGTGCCACCACCGCCTGGCATGAAATGGACAGTTTTCAAAAGATGAAATGGAAGTGGGCAACAACAGACAAAACAGCAAAATATTCAGCCAGGATTTATGAGGTGGTCAAGACGGCACTGGCTGTTCTCCCAGAGGACCTGGGTTCGATTCCCAGCACCTACATGGTGACTGACAACCATCTGTAACTCCAGTTCCAGAAGATCCAATTCCCTCTTCTGGCCTGTCCAAACACTGTACACATTGTGCACAGATAAACACATAAATAAAAGTAAAACCCAACTTCCTGAGCTGTCAGAAATGGCAATCAAAACTACATGAGAGGTTGGAGAGATAGCTCAGCAGTTAAGAGCACTTGCTTCTTTTGCAGAGGACCTGGGTTTGCTTCTCAGCTCCCACGTGGCTGTTCACAGCCATCTGTAACTCCCGTTCTAGGGGATCTCGTCGATTCTGTCTTCTGACTCCTCAGGCACACACATGCGTAAAATAAAAATAAATCTTAACCACAGGAGATTTCACCCCAGTCAAATGGCATGATTGTGAAAATAGCTAATGAGCCAGGTGTGGTAGTGTGCACCTTTAATCCCAGCCCTGGGGGGCAGAGGGAGGTGGGTGGATCTCAGATTTCCAGCATAGCCTGGGCCAACCGGAGTTCTTGCACACACCAATACTGGGAAAGGAAACCAGTCCAGCTACTGCAGGCCGCAGGAATATATCATAAGAACTTAACTGGTTATGGCAAAGTCACTACCTGGAGGAATCAGGGAATTCCTCCAGAGGAAGTAAATCCCAAGGAGTTTTTGGTGTTACTTGGCTTGTTACATATCAGCTGTATTCTGTTAATGAAAATCATGTGTGCCTTCATAGTTTTCCCAATTAACTTTTCCCTAAGAAGGGCTAACAGTGTGGACTGATCACTCTCTGGACATACACATTCCAGGTATTTCTCTGGAATCAGATATCTCCCTGAGCCACTTTCAAGGACTACGGGAAACACCGCCCAGGTGGGCACCCAACTTCGGAGGATAACAATGATAACAGCCCACATACAAGTCTCCTGACTTAAGGTAAATTCCACAAGGGAACACCGCCTAGGTCAGGTGGACATTAAGTAATAGCTTTGCACAATTTAGCTCGGACCCTCCCTTTATATACCGGGACTTCCAGGGCACAGGATGGAGAAGAGAAAAGAGAATGGATGAACTAGATGGGTAAGAACTTGAGAGGAACAAACTGAGATGGGAGAGGAGATGATATGGGAAAGAACAAGATGGATGAGAACCTAGAAGGGGCAGAACTAAGATGAAGGAGTTAAGATAGAACCTGGAGGGGACCGAAGATAAGTGTAGAGAGAAATCAGGCAAGAAAGGAGCTAAATATGAGAGCAGAATATAAGCTTGTACCTGACACAATAAAGTATATGGACTAAGGAGTTTCGTGTACATAGATTCATTTCTTTTATATCAAAGATTAATTATCAGCTGGTTATAGATTCTTCCCAGACCCTGGGAGGGGACTATCCAGGGGCTGGACCCCCATAGTCCCCGATATCCAGCCACTGTGGAAATCAATATGGAGGCATCTCAGACCCCTGCAAAGATCTACCTTAAGACCCAGCAATGCCACTGCTGGGTATTTACCAGAGGACTCCAAGACAACGCATCACAGACATTAAGCTGTTACAACCAGCCAGGTTCCCATCCAGGTGGAGAATGGGTAAAGAAAATGGTTTATGTAACAAGGGGATTTCTTTCACCATTAAGGAAAACCAGAAGGAGATTATTTTACTAAGCAGATTAAGCCAACCACAGAAAGACAAATGTTATATTTTCTCCTATTTGTGAGTCCTGGACTTTATAAATACATAAAACCATACATCCTATAGGTGTCATGAGAGCAAAACTGAGGAGCAAAGAGGATTAACAGGAGGAGAGGATGATGGGAAAGGGGTCGTTCCCAAAACACAGGCTATAGGCTGTGTGAAGATTACCCTATGAAAGCCAGTGTGATTTTTTTTTAAAGTGTGTGTGTGTGTGTGTGTGTGTGTGTGTGTGTGTGTGTGTGTGTG